>JADBJO010017534.1:10000-32694 GCA_016801955.1 Conus betulinus | reverse complement strand
GTAGCTTATGCTAGCAAGAATCTAAGTTCAGCCGAACAAAAATATTGTTTGGGCCATAAAGAAGTTTGAGGTGTATTTGTATGGCCGGCAGTTTGATCTACAGACAGACCATCAGCCCCTCAGTATTTGGAGAAGAATAAAACAGAGAATGGAAGGCTGATGCGCTGGGCTATTCAGCTCCAAGGACACGACTTCAGGGTAAGGGTCATTCCTGGGAAAGAAAACATTGGCGCCGACTACCTGAGTCGCGCGTTCTAATGTTCCATGTAACAGAATGTGTGCTGACGTAGCCAACAAGTTTGAGGTTGTCCCATGGAATCTAAATGTTGATTCTGCCAGTCTATGAAGTCTCAGGAATAACTCGGAAAATTTGGCCTCATTGACTTGTGCCTTACGACCACTGGTGATAGTGGGTCAATGACGCGTTCTCTAGTAGTGGACCACAAGAAGTTACTGTCGGAGTAGGGTATGGAAGCCAGGGGTACCAAGGATGTGGTAGAGCTTGCCATGCTGGTGTTATTATACTAGTAGTCAGTGGCGGCAATGTAGCTGCTGTGAGCCACGAAACAGCGTGTTTAGTTTTTTGTTCCAGGATAGGAACGTGAATAACTGCGCACATGGTATAGTGCAGACTCAGTTATTTAATCTTCGGGTCGTGCTTCAGCGAAGCAAAACTTCGAGGTCTGCAAATTTTTGTGACGAGTACATTCTAGAGCACGAAAAGAGACAAAAAAGAAATTGGGAAGAGATGGCTGACTGACAGAACTTTGTTCGAGCTAAATCATAGTACACGCAGTGAGAACAGTAGGGGTCGAAGTTGTTCCGAGTTGTATTTTAATATTGGACCTTCTGTGTCATGTTGTTTTGGCTTTGAGCAGTTGCAGAAATAGTTAAAGTGTTTAGTGTTGAAGGAATCATCTTCCTGAGTTGTACATGTGATTTTAAATTGAAATTTTGATGCACATTTCGGGTTATGAAATTGTGCGGAGGACGGAAGAAGAGGAGATAGTAATTCCTTCGTTCAGTGGCTTGGGGAGTGCAAGCATGTTTGACGTCACTAGTGACGACTTTCCTTTGAACTGGCCATCCCTGCGAGCGAGTATGAAGGTAGGCAGTTTGACGTCACAGACTGACGACTTTTGAAGCTTGGCGGTCGAGCTAGACCTACGTACAGCCCTGTGCAGGGCAGGTGGAAATTATGTCACACAGTGACGATTTTCGGATAACACGTCATTCAAGTTGAGTTTAAAGCTTGGCGAAAACCTTGAACTTGAAAGGTGGACGTGTTCCACTAGGGGAAACAGAAGAGTGTTTTGATGAGTCAGTTACGATGTATTGTGGATCGAAGACGTTAGCCTTGTGGTGAATGTGCGTTGTTGTAACTTATCGAAAATGGGATTTTCGACTTAAGGTGGGGGGTGTTGTCAGACATCAAGCACATCTCCTCATCGGCTAACCCATTGACCCACATTTTATTTGGAACACAATTCTAAATTATTGGTGTCTTCATAATTTAGCTATATTACATCATAGAGATGTCATAGTGACCGATGGGTTATGATTGGCAGGATAGGACTCTCCTGTCCTCTCATTGGTCACTATGAACACAGATCAGCGCGACGCTAGGCAAAAGGCTGGAACCGTTGCAGTTCCATTAAGCCCATGCAAGAGGCAACAAGGCGCGCAAGCTCCCTGGAGTGTTTCGACCACTACCATCCGTAGGATCACCGTCAGTGTCATCCCCTCCTGACCATATCACCCTGGTGAGGTCCAGTCCACGCCAGAAACATCCAGGCAGACCTCATCAGCTGGTAGAAAAGCAGGAGGATCGAACTAGCCGGCGGTGGTGCCAGCTACGAGGGTCGCGCTCCCGGGAGACACATAGCGGAGAAGGAACAGCAAAAGACGTCACGGCGTTGACGTAGGCGCCGTGACGCCCCTTTTATTCTACAGAATTTTCATGTGGGGTTTGTGTTTTGATCTTCTATTTCCTTGTTCCTGACGGATCTCTCTCCCTTGTACGTCACCCCTGTCCGGCCGTCTCGGAGGAGCGTCCGGAGCTTTGCAAGAACTGTGCAGCACATGTTGTGTTTCACCTTGCAAGTGATTTGCTGTGACACGCGAGCCTGGCAGCTGAACCGTGAGAGAGCCAGCACTACACTTTAAAAGACATCGAAAGTGACTCTGTAGTACAAGGGAAAGGACTGAATCCGTCAGAAAACACTCTACAAACTTAACCTATAGTCTGTTATTTGCAATCCTTCATAATTATTATTCTTTTGTTTCATTAATCGATATTATAAATTGTTGGATGTGTTTAACTCTTTAGTTTGTGAATGGACTGAAAGAGAGGGCACGGCGGGACATAAAAAAAAAGGAGAACTTTAACATCTGTGTCAGGCGACCCCTGGACACACTTAAGCCTGACAATTGGGGGCTCGTCCGGGATGTTGGATATCTGAACATCTTATCCATCCCACATTTAGGCCGTCTCACCGCCTCTCATTCAGTTCATTCGCGGGAGGTTGGGTGGTGCCCGTAAAAGATCGTGCACGGCATCACCAACTCCTATCGGATTCACGACTAAAGAGGATCGAACCACACGCCTCTCAATGTAAACTGAATATTTGTTCACTGTGCAGCTCACGCACAGAATTAGGAAGTTTGACCGGTCCAGATCAAGGAAAACCCCACTTGAAGAAGAAGAGTGTCGATACAGAAGCACTGTATCGTAGTTAGTGTAGAGAGGTGTTTATCACCTTCATTGCGCTGCTGAGACAGCAAGTTAAAATTAGTACCCGAGCAAAACTGTAGAAGAGAATTAGCATTCCAACTCTAAGAATTAAGTTGTCGTGGCTATTCAAGATCCATTACCAAGTAGTGAGGGTAAGTCATAAGAGAGAGCGACGTAATTTGAAGTTCACGTAAATTGTAATTTGTCGTCACCTGCTAATCCTTGGCAGTAACCTTTAGAGTTTATACATGCCTGCGGGCAAGAAAACAAATCTAAAAAACCAAGGGTGACTACAGAAATAGAAACCATGGATTTTTTTGCAAAATACAAAACTGAAGGTGAGTCGCTAGGGCTTAAAGGTAAGGATCTGGCAGACTACGTTAAAGATATGCGCGAAGCGGCAGAACGCGAGGCTCAGCGGAAAATGGATGCAGCTGAGCGTGAAGAACTGCGCAAGCTTGATGCGGCTAAGCAAGAGCGCGAAGCAGCTGAACGTATGGCAGAACGTGAATCTGCAGAACGTCTGCAAAGACACAAAATCGAAGCAGACATAGAAATGAGAAGAATTGAAGCGGAAGAAAAAATACGCCAGTCGATGTCAAACACTAGCGCTACTTCCAATGGCAGCAACAACGGCGGCGCGAAATTCAAGTTACCATTTTTAGAAGACAATGATGACGTAGATGTATATTTTGACACAATTTGAGAGAATTGCAGATCTGAATGGATGGCCGAAAGAAGAGTGGGCCCATTCGACTCGCACCCCTACTGAAAGCAAAGCCAGAGAGATTTATGTTAAGATTCCGAGGGAGTCTATGAATGATTTTGAATACATAAAAAACACTCTGTTCAAAAGATGTCACCTCTCTTCTAGCGAGTACAGAAAGAGGTTCAGAACAGCTAGGAAGGAAGCTCAAGAAGACGTAAGAATGTTGTGGGACAGGTTGGATACCTACCTGACTAGATGGATAGATCTCTCAGGCAAAAAGGAAAAAGATTTGGCTGAAATGCTTATTTTGGAGAAATTTGTCGAAGCGTTGTCCGCCGACCAAGCACATTACGTCCGTGAAAAGCAGGTCACGAACAAAGACGAAGCAATAAAAGCTGCGGAAGCGTTCGAAAATATCCGTACCGAAGAAAGAAACAGCCGACCGCCGCGAAACGTGCAGAATGTCCGTTTCACGGGACATCACGATAATCGGGTAAGGAACCGCAGCGTTTCACCGAGTGATGAACAAAGAACCGGTAGTGTGGAGAGAAAGCCTAACACTGAACAAAGAAACGGTAGCGTAGAAGGAAAGTCTAACTCTGAAGGACGTAGAAACTTCCAGCGAGATTTTGGACCGCGCCGTATTCGGTGTTATAAATGTGAGGGTCCGCACTTGGCTCGATACTGTAAAGAACCTGAAAAGGCAGCAGCCGTTCTACCAACGGTCTCAGCGGTCGCGATCCTGGAAAAGTCACCACTTTGCGAGGAATGTCGACAAATTCCATTCGATCCAAATTGCACTGTAGAAGTGGAGGGCAAATTAGTATCCGCCTTACGTGACACAGGAGCCAGTCTAACAGTAGTTGACAGTAGACTTGTCCCTGTTAGTTGCCTCACAGGTGAAACAAGGGAAGTAACCCTGGCCACATCAGATGTGAAGAAAAAAGTTTACCGTTAGCCAAAGTTGACATGCATACACCATACTTTGACGGGAAAGCCGAAGTCCTGGTTATGGATCAACCAGTGAAGCCCGTCCTATTAGGCAATGAATGCAAGATAGAGTCGGACGGCAAAGAGGTGCTGGCTAAGATACCAGTCTATGCACGCAGAGAAAGTGCAGCAGCCGTAACACGCGCTCAGGCAAAAGAGGCTAAGAAAAGCAAAGAACTGAAGGCATGCTCAGAACCTTTATTGTCTATGACTCCTCAGAGATTGGCTCGAGAGCAGAGAAATGACAACAGTTTGAGTCAGCTGTTTGACAAAGCTGAAAACAAGGAGTCACATGAAGCTAAGGGAAAAATCACGGAATTTTACATTAAGAATGGCATACTCCGACGCAGACAGAAAGAGGAGTCGGTAGAGTACAATCAGGTAGTAGTACCCAAGACATGTAAGACAGAAGTACTCAGGATTGCCCATGACACTCCCATGGCAGGACACTTGGCAACTAATAAGACCAGAGACAGAATAGTGAGAGACTTTTACTGGCCAGGTATGCTAGGTGACATCTCTAGATACTGTGCATCATGTGACGTGTGCCAGAGAACTACCAGCAAAGGCAGAGTCAGAAAGGCCCCACTTGAGAAGAGCAGGCTAGTGAGTGCACCATTTCAAAAGGTAGCGGTAGACTTAGTAGGACCCATCAAACCAGCTTCCAGCAAAGGAAACAAGTACATACTTACTATGGTAGATTATGCTACCAGGTACCCAGAAGCAAGTTGTCTAAAAAACTGTGACGCGACCACCGTGGCAGAAGCCCTGTGGGTGATGTGGTCACGCCTAGGCATTCCGGGAGAGATAGTGACGGATAACGGCACTCAGTTCACTTCTGACGTAATGACTGAAGTAAACAAATTACTCAGCATTAAAGGTCACCGCACTACCCCGTATCATGCCCAGTCAAATGGCCTTGTAGAGAAACTAAACGGAACGCTCAAGCACATGCTAAAGAAAATATGCATGGAACAACCTCAGGAATGGGACAGATATGTTCCAGCGCTGCTTTTCGCGTACCGTGAAGTACCGCAAAATTCAACCAAATTCTCTCCCTTTGAACTTTTGTTTGGTAGGGAAGTGAGAGGTCCAATTCAGGTCCTCAAACAGATGTGGACAGATGATGAAATGGAAGAAGAAGTACGTACTAGTGCGGAGTATGTTACAGATTTGAAGAACAGGGTGTATGACACCTGCAAACTAGCAAGAGAAAATCTTTCGCTAGCATCTGACCAACAGAAGAAGTATTTTGATAGGCACACCCAAAGAGAACAGTCAAAGCAGGCAGCAAAGTATTAATCCTAGTGCCTGAAAGGCACAATAAACTACAGCTAACATGGCAGGGACCATACCTTGTGACAGAAAAGGTAAACCAAGTAGACTATAAAGTAGATGTGAAAGGAAAAGAAAAACTATTCCACATCAATTTGCTGAAAGAATACCTCGAGAGAGGAAAAGACAAAGATGTGGCAGTAGTAGTCAGTGAAGACTATACTGCAGGGGATGATGCGAGGGATTGTTTCAGCAGGACTCAAGCAATCCCCATGTTACCACTCACTGAAACAGAAACTTACAAAGATGCGGTCATCAATGACAGTTTGACTGCTAAGCAGAAGCAAGCACTTAGGGAGTTCACAGCAAGACATAAAAAGGTACTCACAGATCTGCCTGGAAAAACAGATCTGGAGACTTGTGAGCTGAGACTAAGTCAAGATAACCCCGTGAGATGAAACAATATCCTCTTCCACATTCTAAGATAGACACGATTAAAGATGAAGTGAAAAGCATGTTAGCCATGGATGTCATAGAACCAACAGTTTCATCCTACAATGCGCCCATAGTCCTAGTACAGAAGAAGGATGGAAAAGTGCGTTTCTGTATTGATTACAGAAAATTGAACGCAGTAACTATCTTTGACGCTGAACCGATGCCAAACACTGATCAGCTCTTTGCCAAGTTTGAGTAAGGCGAAGTATTTCAGCAAGATAGATTTGTCAAAGGGTTTCTGGCAATTACCCATGAAACTAGAGGATAGAGCAAAAACGGCATTCTCCACACCCACAGGCCAGTACCAATGGAAACGCATGCCGTTCGGAATGAAGAAATGCCAGTGCGGTTTTTCTCAAGGATGATGAGAAAATTATTATTGCCACTTCAGCGTAATGATGTAGAAAACTTCATGGATGATGTTCGATCGCCACTGAAACATGGGATCAGCATGTAGAAGCGCTAGAAGCAGTATTCACCAGACTAGGAGAGACAAACCTTACGGTCAAACCTAGCAAATGTCACTTAGGGTTTGAGGAATTGTCCTTTCTTGGTCATCAAGTAGGGAAGGGAGTGATGCTACCAGAAGATGAAAAGGTAGAGAAAATAAAAAGTGCTGAGCGTCCCAAAACTAAAACAGAAGTCAGAGCATTTTTTGGGTCTTGCGTCATACTACCGAAAATTCGTACCAAACTTTGCGGAGTTAGCTACCCCGCTGACAAATCTCACCAAAAAGGGTCAGTCCGACCCAGTCCGATGGAGTGACAAATGTGAGAAAGCTTTCAACACGCTCAAAGACAAATTGATCAGTTCACCCATTCTAAGACTTGCTGACAGTGACAAACCATTTGTTCTCAGGACAGATGCAAGTGACAAAGGGTTAGGTGCAGTCCTGCTACAAGAACATGACGAGCAGCTCATGCCAGTAGCTTATGCTAGCAAGAAGCTAAGTTCAGCCGAACAAAAATATGCGACGATAGAAAAGGAATGCCTGGCAATTGTTTGGGCCGTAAAGAAGTTTGAGGTGTATTTGTATGGCCGGCAGTTTGATCTACAGACAGACCATCAGCCCCTCCCTATTTGGAGAAGAATAAAACAGGAGAATGGAAGGCTGATGCGCTGGGCGCTATTCAGCTCCAATGGACCCGACTTCAGGGTAAGGGTCATTCTGGGAACGAAAAACATTGGCGCCGACTACCTGAGTCGCGCGTTCTAATGTTTCATGTAACAGAATGTGTGCTGACGTAGCCAACAAGTTTGAGGTTGTCCCATGGAAATCTAAATGTGATTCTGCCAGTCTATGAAGTCTCAGGAATAACGCGGACAAATTTGGCCCTCATTGACTTGTGCCTTACGACCACTGGTGATAGTGGTCAATGACGCGTTCTCTAGTAGTGGACCACAATGGAGGTTACTGTCGGAGTAGCGTATGGAAGCCAGGGGTACCAAGGATGTGGTAGAGCTTCGCCATGCTGGGTTATTATACTAGTAGTCCGTGGCGGCAATGTAGCTGCTGTGAGCCACGAAACAGCGTGTTTAGTTTTTGTTCCAGGCTAGGAACGTGAATAACTGCGCACATGGTATAGTGCAGACTCAACGTTATTTATCTTCGGGTCGTGCTTCAGCGAAGCAAAACTTCGAGGTCTGCAAATTTTTGTGACGAGTACATTCTAGAGCACGAAAAGAGACAAAAAGAAATTGGGAAGAGATGGCTGACTGACAGAACTTTGTTTCGAGCTATATCATAGTACACGCAGTGAGAAACAGTAGGGGTCGAAGTTGTTCCGAGTTGTATTTTAATATTGGACCTTCTGTGTCATGTTGTTTTGGCTTTGAGCAGTTGCCAGAAATAGTTAAAAGTGTTTAGTGTTGAAGGACATCATCTTCCTGAGTTGTACATGTGATTTTAAATTGAAATTTTGATGCACATTTCGGGTTATGAAATTGTGCGGAGGACGGAGAAGAGGAGATAGTAATTCCTTCGTTCAGTGGCTTGGGGAGTGCAAGACATGTTTGACGTCACTAGTGACGACTTTCCTTTGAACTGGCCATCCCTGCGAGCGAGTATGAAGGGTAGGCAGTTTGACGTCACAGACTGACGACTTTTGAAGCTTGGCGGTCGAGCTAGAAGCCTACGTACAGCCCTGTGCAGGGCAGGTGGAAAATTATGTCACACAGTGACGATTTTCGGATAACACGTCATTCAAGTGAGTTTAAAGCTTGGCGAAACCCTTGAACTTGAAAGGTGGACGTGTTCCACTAGGGGAAACAGAAGAGTGTTTTGATGAGTTCAGTTACGATGTATTGTGGATCGAAAGACGTTTTAGCCTTGTGGTGGAATGTGCGTTGTTGTAACTTATCGAAAATGGGATTTTCGACTTAAGGTGGGGGGTGTTGTCAGACATCAAGCACATCTCCTCATTCGGCTAACCCATTGACCCACATTTTATTTGGAACACAATTCTAAAATTATTGGTGTCTTCATAATTTAGCTATATTACATCATAGAGATGTCATAGTGACGATGGATTATATTGGCAGGATAGGACTCTCCTGTCCTCTCATTGGTCACTCTGAACACAGATCATCGCGACGAGCTAGGCAAAAAAGGCTGGAACCGTTGCAGTTCCATTAAGCCCATGCAGAGGCAACAAGGCGCGCAAGCTCCCTGGAGTGTTTCGACCACTACCATCCGTAGGATCACCGTCAGGTGTCATCCCCTCCCTGACCATATCACCCTGGTGAGGTCCAGTCCACGCAGAAAAGAAACATCCCGGCAGGGACCTCATCAGCTGGTAGAAAGCAGGAGGAATGCGAACTAGCCGGCGGTGGTGCCAGCCTACGAGGGTCGCGCTCCCGGGAGACACATAGCGGAGAAGGAAACAGCAAAAGACGTCAGGCTTGACGTCGGCGCCGTGCACGCCCTTTTAGTCTACAGAATTTTTCATGTGGGGTTTGTGTTTTGATCTTCTATTTCCTGTTCCCTGACGGATCTCTCTCCCTTGTACGTCACCCTGTTCCGGCCGTCTCAGAGGAGCGTCCGGAGCTTTGCAAGACTGTGTGCAGCACACGTTGTGTTTCACCTTGCAAGTGATTTGCTGTGACACGCGAGCCTGGCAGCTGAACCGTGAGAGAGCCAGCACTACACTTTAAAAGACATCGAAAGTGACTCTGTAGTACAAGGGAAAGGCCTGAATCCTCAGAAAAAACCTCTACAAACTTAACCTATAGTCTGTTATTTGCAATCCTTCATAATTATTATTCTTTTGTTTCATAATGCGATATTAATAAATTTTGGGATGGGTTTAAAACTCTTTAGTTTGTGAATGAACTGAAAGAGAGGGCACGGCGGACAAAAAAAAAAAGGGAGAACTTTAACATCTGTGTCAGGCGACCCCTGGACACACTTAAGCCTGACAATTGGTGTGGGCTCTCTCCGGGATGTTGGATTATCTGAACATCTTATCACATCCCACATTTAGGCCGTCTCACCACCTCTCATTCAGTTCATTCGCGGGAGGTTGGGTGGTGCCCGTTAAAAGATCGTGCACGGCATCACCAACTCCTATCGGATTCACGACTAAAGAGGGTCGAACCACACGCCTCCTTCATGTAACTGAATATTTGTTCTGTGCAGCTCACGCACAGAATTAGGAAAGGTTGCACCAGTCCAGATCAAGGAAAACCCCACTTGAAGAAGAAGAGTGTCGATACAGAAGCACTGTATCGTAGTGAGTGTAGAGAGGTGTTTATCACTTCATTGCGCTGCTGAGACAGCAAGTTAAACTTAGTGCCCGGAGCAAAACTGTAGAAGAGAATTAGCATTCCAACTCTAAGAATTAAGTTGTCGTGGCTATAGCAGATCCATTACCAAGTAGTGAGGGTAAGTCATA
Organism: Conus betulinus; assembly: GCA_016801955.1. NCBI lineage: Eukaryota > Metazoa > Mollusca > Gastropoda > Neogastropoda > Conidae > Conus > Conus betulinus. The sequence continues at coordinate 22,598 of JADBJO010017534.1, read as the reverse complement.
AGAGAGAGCGACGTAATTTGAAGTTCACGTAAATTGTAATTTGTCGTCACCTGCTAATCTTGGCAGTAACCTTTAGAGTTTATACATGCCTGCCGGCAAGAAAAAACAAATCTAAAAACCAAGGGTGACTACAGAAATAGAAAACATGGTTATTTTGCAAAATACAAAACTGAAGGTGAGTCGCTAGGGCTTAAAGTAAGGATCTGGCAGACTACGTTAAGAGATATGCTCGCGACGCGGCAGAACGCGAGGCTCAGCGGAAAATGGATGCAGCTGAGCGTGAAGAACTGCGCAAGCTTGATGAGCTAAGCAAGAGCGCGAAGCAGCTGAACGTATGGCAGAACGTGAATCTGCAGACGAAGCAGTCTGCAATTGAACACAAAAATCCCCAGCAAGTCAGACATAGAACTTCCAGAAGAGAAGAATTGAAGCGGAAGAAAAAATGACGCCCACCCCCAACGTCGAGAGTCAAACACTAGCGAGTGGGCCATTCTCGCATAGGCCCTGAGCAAACAACGGCGGCGCGAAATTCCGCAAAGTTTAAACATTTTTAGAAGACAATGATGACGTAGATGTATAGGTTGACACAGTTGTGAGAGAATTGACAGATCTGAATGGATGGCCGAAAGAAGAGTGGGCCATTCGACTCGCACCCCCTACTGAAAGATCTCACAAAGGCCAGAGAGATTTATGTTAAGATTCCGAGGGAGTCTATGAATGATTTTGAATACATAAAAAACACTCTGTTCAAAAGATGTCACCTCTCTTTCTAGCGAGTACAGAAAGAGGTTCAGAAAGAGCTTCAGAACAGAAGACTCAAGAAGAAAGACGTAAGAATGTTGTGGGACAGGTTGGATACCCCTACCTGACTAGATGGATAAGATCTCTCAGGCAAACCGAGGGCCTGCATGAACAAAAACTGGTTGCACCGAGTGAAAGCTGAAATGCAAATACCTTTTTGGAAATTTGAAGTCAACTTCAAGGACTGTCGAAGCGCCGTTTGGCCGCCGCCCCCCCGACCAAGCACATTCACGTCCGTGAAAAGCAGGTCCGCACAAAAACGAACAAGACGAAAGCAATAAAAAGCTGCGGAAGCGTTCGAAAAATATCCTACCGAAGAAAGAAAACCTAGCCCGACCCGCCGCGAAGAAAAAAACTGGAGACCAGAATGACAGTCCGTTTCACGGGACATCACGATAATCGGGTAAGGACCACAAGCGTTTTCACCCCGAGTGATGACAAAAGAACGGTAGTGTGGAGGAGAAAAAAGAAAACACTGAACAAAGAAGAAAAAAAAAGCGTAGAAGGAAAAAGTCTAACTCTGACCCAGCCGACGTAGAAACTTTCCAGCGAGATTTGGGACCGCGCCGTATCGGTGTTCTAAAGGGGGGGGGGGGGAATAATGTGAGGGTCCGCACTTGGCTCGATACTGTAAAGAACCCTGAAAAGGCAGCAGCCGTTCTACTACAAACGGTCTCAGCGGTCTCGCGGTCGCCGATCCTGGAAAAAGTCACACTACACCTTGCGAGGAATGTCGACAAATTCCATTCGATCCAAATTGCACTGTAGAAGTGGAGGGCAAATTAGTATCCGCCTTACGTGACACAGGAGCCAGTCTAACAGTAGTGACAGTAGACTTGTCCCTGTTAGTTGCCTCACAGGTGAAACAAGGGAAGTAACCCTGGCCACATCAGATGTGAAGAAAAGTTTACCGTTAGCCAAAGTTGACATGTTGACATACAACCATACTTTGACGGGAAAGCCGAAGTCCTGGTTATGGATCAACCAGTGAAGCCCGTCCTATTAGGCAATGGAATGCAAGATAGAGTCGGACGGCAAAGAGGTGCTGGCTAAGATACCAGTCTATGCACGCAGAGAAAGTGCAGCAGCCGTAACACGCGCTCAGGCAAAAGAGGCTAAGAAAAGCAAAAGAACTGAAGGCATGCTCAGAACCTTTATTGTCTATGACTCCTCAGAGATTGGCTCGAGAGCAGAGAAATGACAACAGTTTGAGTCAGCTGTTTGACAAAGCTGAAAACAAGGAGCCACATGAAGCTAAGGGAAAAATCACGGAATTTTACATTAAGAATGGCATACTACTCCGACGCAGACAGAAAGAGGAGTCGGGTAGAGTACAATCAGGTAGTAGTACCCAAGACATGTAAGACAGAAGTACTCAGGATTGCCCATGACACTCCCATGGCAGGACACTTGGCAACTAATAAGACCAGAGACAGAATAGTGAGAGACTTTTACTGGCCAGGTATGCTAGGTGACATCTCTAGATACTGTGCATCATGTGACGTGTGCCAGAGAACTACCAGCAAAGGCAGAGTCAGAAAGGCCCCACTTGAGAAGAGCAGGTTAGTGAGTGCACCATTTCAAAAGGTAGCGGTAGACTTAGTAGGAGACCATCAAAACCAGCTTCCAGCAAAGGAAACAAGTACATACTTACTATGGTAGATTATGCTACCAGGTACCCAGAAGCAAGTTGTCTAAAAAAAACTGTGACGCGACCACCGTGGCAGAAGCCCTGTGGGTGATGTGGTCACGCCTAGGCATCCCGGGAGAGATAGTGACGGATAACGGCACTCAGTTCACTTCTGACGTAATGACTGAAGTAAACAAATTACTCAGCATTAAAGGTCACCGCACTACCCCGTATCATGCCCAGTCAAATGGCCTTGTAGAGAGAAAACTAAACGGAACGCTCAAGCACATGCTAAAGAAAATATGCATGGAACAACCTCAGGAATGGGACAGATATGTTCCAGCGCTGCTTTTCGCGTACCGTGAAGTACCGCAAAATTCAACCAAATTCTCTCCCTTTGAACTTTTGTTGGTAGGGAAGTGAGAGAGGTCCAATTCAGGTCCTCAAACAGATGTGGACAGATGATGAAATGGAAGAAGAAGTACGTACTAGTGCGGAGTATGTTACAGATTTGAAGAACAGGGTGTATGACACCTGCAAACTAGCAAGAGAAAATCTTTCGCTAGCATCTGACCAACAGAAGAAGTATTTTGATAGGCACACCCAAAGGAGAACAGTCAAAGCAGGCAGCAAAGTATTAATCCTAGTGCCTGAAAGGCACAATAAACTACAGCTAACATGCAGGGACCATTACCTTGTGACAGAAAAGGTAAACCAAGTAGACCTATACAGAACCATACCTTGTGAGAATAGGTACTATAAAGTAGATGTGAAGGAAAAGAAAAACTATTCCACATCAATTTGCTGAAGAAAGAATATCTCGAGAGAGGAAAAGACAAAGATGTGGGCAGTAGTAGTCAGTGAAGACTATACTGCAGGGGATGATGCGAGGGATTGTTTCAGCAGGACTCAAGCAAATCCCATGTTACCACTCACTGAAACAGAAACTTACAAAGATGCGGTCATCAATGACAGTTTGACTGCTAAGCAGAAGCAAGCACTTAGGGAGTTCACAGCAAGACATAAAAAGGTACTCACAGATCTGCCTGGAAAAACATATCTGGAGACTTGTGAGCTGAGACTAAGTCAAGATAAACCCGTGAGAGTGAAACAATATCCTCTTCCACATTCTAAGATAGACACGATTAAAGATGAAGTGAAAAGCATGTTAGCCATGGATGTCATAGAACCAACAGTTTCATCCTACAATGCGCCCATAGTCCTAGTACAGAAGAAGGATGGAAAAGTGCGTTTCTGTATTGATTACAGAAAATTGAACGCAGTAACTATCTTGACGCTGAACCGATGCCAAACACTGATCAGCTCTTTGCCAAGTTGAGTAAGGCGAAGTATTTCAGCAAGATAGATTTGTCAAAGGGTTTCTGGCAATTACCCATGAAACTAGAGGATAGAGCAAAAACGGCATTCTCCACACCCACAGGCCAGTACCAATGGAAACGCATGCCGTTCGGAATGAAGAATGCCAGTGCGGTTTTCTCAAGGATGATGAGAAAAATTATTATTGCCACTTCAGCGTAATGATGTAGAAAACTTCATGGATGATGTTCTGATCGCCACTGAAACATGGGATCAGCATGTAGAAGCGCTAGAAGCAGTATTCACCAGACTAGGAGAGACAAACCTTACGGTCAAACCTAGCAAATGTCACTTAGGGTTTGAGGAATTGTCCTTTCTTGGTCATCAAGTAGGGAAGGGAGTGATGCTACCAGAAGATGAAAAGGTAGAGAAAAATAAAAAGTGCTGAGCGTCCCCAAAACTAAAACAGAAGTCAGAGCATTTTTGGGTCTTGCGTCATACTACCGAAAATTCGTACCAAACTTTGCGGAGTTAGCTACCCCGCTGACAAATCTCACCAAAAAGGGTCAGTCCGACCCAGTCCGATGGAGTGACAAATGTGAGAAAGCTTTCAACACGCTCAAAGACAAATTGATCAGTTCACCCATTCTAAGACTTGCTGACAGTGACAAACCATTTGTTCTCAGGACAGATGCAAGTGACAAAGGGTTAGGTGCAGTCCTGCTACAAGAACATGACGAGCAGCTCATGCCAGTAGCTTATGCTAGCAAGAAGCTAAGTTCAGCCGAACAAAAATATGCGACGATAGAAAAGGAATGCTGGGCAATTGTTTGGGCCATAAAGAAGTTTGAGGTGTATTTGTATGGCCGGCAGTTTGATCTACAGACAGACCATCAGCCCCTCCAGTATTTGGAGAAGAATAAAACAGAGAATGGAAGGCTGATGCGCTGGGCTATTCAGCTCCAAGGACACGACTTCAGGGTAAGGGTCATTCCTGGGAAAGAAAACATTGGCGCCGACTACCTGAGTCGCGCGTTCTAATGTTTCCATGTAACAGAATGTGTGCTGACGTAGCCAACAAGTTTGAGGTTGTCCCATGGAATCTAAATGTTGATTCTGCCAGTCTATGAAGTCTCAGGAATAACTCGGAAAAATTTGGCCTCATTGACTTGTGCCTTACGACCACTGGTGATAGTGGTCAATGACACGTTCTCTAGTAGTGGACCACAAGAAGGTACTGTCGGAGTAGGGTATGGAAGCTAGGGGTACCAAGGATGTGGTAGAGCTTGCCATGCTGGTGTTATTATACTAGTAGTCAGTGGCGGCAATGTAGCTGCTGTGAGCCACGAAACAGCGTGTTTAGTTTTTTGTTCCAGGATAGGAACGTGAATAACTGCGCACATGGGATAGTGCAGACTCAGTTATTTAATCTTCGGGTCGTGCTTCAGCGAAGCAAAACTTCGAGGTCTGCAAATTTTTGTGACGAGTACATTCTAGAGCACGAAAAGAGACAAAAAAGAAATTGGGAAGAGATGGCTGACTGACAGAACTTTGTTCGAGCTAAATCATAGTACACGCAGTGAGAACAGTAGGGGTCGAAGTTGTTCCGAGTTGTATTTTAATATTGGACCTTCTGTGTCATGTTGTTTTGGCTTTGAGCAGTTGCAGAAATAGTTAAAGTGTTTAGTGTTGAAGGAATCATCTTCCTGAGTTGTACATGTGATTTTAAATTGAAATTTTGATGCACATTTCGGGTTATGAAATTGTGCGGAGGACGGAAGAAAGAGGAGATAGTAATTCCTTCGTTCAGTGGCTTGGGGAGTGCAAGCATGTTTGACGTCACTAGTGACGACTTTCCTTTGAACTGGCCATCCCTGCGAGCGAGTATGAAGGTAGGCAGTTTGACGTCACAGACTGACGACTTTTGAAGCTTGGCGGTCGAGCTAGACCTACGTACAGCCCTGTGCAGGGCAGGTGGAAATTATGTCACACAGTGACGATTTTCGGATAACACGTCATTCAAGTTGAGTTTAAAGCTTGGCGAAAACCCTTGAACTTGAAAGGTGGACGTGTTCCACTAGGGGAAACAGAAGAGTGTTTTGATGAGTCAGTTACGATGTATTGTGGATCGAAGACGTTAGCCTTGTGGTGAATGTGCGTTGTTGTAACTTATCGAAAATGGGATTTTCGACTTAAGGTGGGGGTGTTGTCAGACATCAAGCACATCTCCTCATCGGCTAACCCATTGACCCACATTTTATTTGGAACACAATTCTAAATTATTGGTGTCTTCATAATTTAGCTATATTACATCATAGAGATGTCATAGTGACCGATGGGTTATGATTGGCAGGATAGGACTCTCCTGTCCTCTCATTGGTCACTATGAACACAGATCAGCGCGACGCTAGGCAAAAGGCTGGAACCGTTGCAGTTCCATTAAGCCCATGCAAGAGGCAACAAGGCGCGCAAGCTCCCTGGAGTGTTTCGACCACTACCATCCGTAGGATCACCGTCAGTGTCATCCCCTCCTGACCATATCACCCTGGTGAGGTCCAGTCCACGCCAGAAACATCCAGGCAGACCTCATCAGCTGGTAGAAAGCAGGAGGATCGAACTAGCCGGCGGTGGTGCCAGCCTACGAGGGTCGCTGTACGTCACCCTGTTCCGGCCGTCTCAGAGGAGCGTCCGGAGCTTTGCAAGAACTGTGCAGCACACGTTGTGTTTCACCTTGCAAGTGATTTGCTGTGACACGCGAGCCTGGCAGCTGAACCGTGAGAGAGCCAGCACTACACTTTAAAAGACATCGAAAGTGACTCTGTAGTACAAGGGAAAGGACTGAATCCGTCAGAAAACACTCTACAAACTTAACCTATAGTCTGTTATTTGCAATCCTTCATAATTATTATTCTTTTGTTTCATTAATCGATATTAATAAATTGTTGGATGTGTTTAAACTCTTTAGTTTGTGAATGAACTGAAAGAGAGGGCACGGCGGGACAAAAAAAAAAAGGAGAACTTTAACATCTGTGTCAGGCGACCCCTGGACACACTTAAGCCTGACAAGAGGAAACCTGAGTCAGCATGGCTCCCGGTTTGTGTGGGGACACCTGCTGGCTCCCATCAGACACACTGTCATGCTTAGTTTCAAGCTCACTGAGATGTCGATTGCCCCATGTCACTCTCTATCGTCTGTCACAGCAGTCTCTTTTGTCGGTGAACTATCTGGGAAAACTGCGGGCTGAAATATTTACAGAAAGTGATTCTGATCAACTGGTTGTGGCCCCTTTACACAATGCCACAAAACTGAGTCTGAAGGTGAAGAGAAAGTCCTGTGTCATGACTCGCTGCTTTCGACTTTTGTTCACTTTTTTTTCCTGAAGGCCAAGCCCTTCAGAAATTGCCCAGTGGGTTCTGGAACTGCTCAGTGGATGACTATTCCAATTTCCGTCACCACATGGAATGTAACTTGAAGACAGAGTGTGAGGATGGACGGGATGAAGCAGAACACTGTCCCTTCAGCAGTGCTGACTGCCAGGGCATGATAGCCATGTGTGGACGGTGCTACTCGTTTGTGCGCGAAGTCCCCGGATTGAGTGGTCATACTGTAGATATCAACAAAGTTGTTGTCGAACATTGTCATTCGTTGGGGGGTATGGAAAATCTGCCTGTCTGTGTGTTTGACTGGCTTGGTATAGTTCTTAATGTTACAGGACTTCATGGGGTGAAGCTATCTAATTTTTGGGTTGGAATCTACTCAAACGATATGTCATTGCCTCCAATGTACGTACATGAATTTTACCAGGGCAGATCTCTGTTTTATCATTCAGTTCGTATTTCGGAGGGTTCCTCAGTCGTGCACATGGGAGTTACGCAATGCTATCATTTAAGCTATTTCCCTTTCATGGCACATAAACGATCAGGTTGTGCATCTCGCTCAACAATGAAGATGAGTGGTATAGTCTGTGCCTTCACAACAAATAGGACTAGTGAACAATCACTTCATCTAAAGCCAGTTTCATTAAATAACACTCACTTTGTGATGCCTTGGCGACAAGACTCTATGACGTGTTCATATGGTCATGTGTCATACACAGTTCTTCTGTGTGGCTCTCTTCAGTTAAACGTATGTAGTCAACAGTACAGACCTTGCCATTTTAATCTTCACTTGTCTCATAAAATCCAGTCACCTACAGGAAATGAACACACAATCTTAGTTCCGACATTTACATGCAATGATCACATTACCACAATGTCATACACTCTGGTGTGCAATTTCATATCTGATTGTCAGGACAGCAGTGATGAATCATTCTGTTCCCATCCTGCTTGCATCAACATGTTCACTTGCACTAATGGCCAGTGCATTTCGTACACTAACGTTTGTGATCAGACCCCCCAGTGTCCAGATCGCTCCGATGAGCACAGCTGCAATACACACAGAATGTGGAGTATAGAGACTTCGTTTTTTTCTTTCCCCCGCTCTGGTTAGTTTTGATGGCATCATGAGTTTAGCTCAATCCAAATGGATTTCAGTGAGTCCTGTCCAGACAGCTTTTACCGTTGTCCAGGTGACTTCAATGACTGCCTGCCAGTTTACACACGGTGCAATGGAATGTACGACTGTTTGGACCACATGGATGAGGAGGAATGTGAAGACATGATGTGTCCGCGGTTTTTCAGATGCAGAGCATCCACAACCTGTCTACACACTGACCACCTGTGTGATGGCTGGCCTCACTGTCCAATGCATGATGATGAAATGATGTGTGACATCAGCTGTCCCGAGGGCTGTCTGTGTCAAGGTCACACGTTCTTTTGTCACCAGCCTGTCTCCGCTATACGGTTCCCAGACATTCGCTCTTTGGATGGAACCAGCTCTGGAATAACACTTTCTGATGTCAGCCAACTCACCTATCTCGTTCATCTCGTTCTCGCCCGATGTTCCTTGACTATTGTCCCCGCCATGACCTTGTTAAACCTAAAGTTTCTCGACCTCAGTGAGAACGATGTGCAGCTAGTGAACATGACTGCCTTCCTTGGCTTGTACAATTTACAAACATTGTCACTTTCCAAGAACCCCATCACCTCCCTTTCTACTCGGTTATCGTCTGTTGTTCAGCACAGGAATCTGTTGCTGGTAGATCTGTCATTCACAGCACTAACAGTGTTTGATTCGCGTGCATTTGTGCCGTTTATTCACACACAGACACACTCAACTTAAGTTTTACTGCTATTCATACCATCAGTCCCAGTGGATTTCACTTTACACCTCAATTAACCGAACTTCACATGTATGGCAGCCCACTGGTTATGTTTCCACCAAACATGTTCAAAGACCTTTCACGTTTGAGTCTTGTTGAGACAGAAAACTATAAACTATGCTGCCCCCAGATTCTCCTAAGTTATTTTGACGACGCCGCTTGCTATGCCCCCAAGGATGACATTTTCTCGTGTGAAGACCTGTTGCAGTCGTGGTTCTATCGGGGCTCTCTGTGGATGATAAGCTGTCTTTCGGTGAGTGGTAATGTTTTCTGTTTCTGCGCACGCTTAGTAACAGGGAGCATGACCTCTGTGAGCGGTTTCAGTGTGTTTGTCCTTAACCTTACGCTGGCTGACTTTCTGATGGGTGTCTACATCGCCATCATTGGAACAGCTGATGAACAGTTCCGTGGCAGATATCTGCAGTTTGATGACGCGTGGAGAGACAGTATAGTCTGTACAGTGGCTGGTTCTCTGTGTCTGCTGTCCAGTGACGTGTCCGCTCTGATCATCTGGCTGATCACACTGGATCGTTTTCTGGTCCTTCATTTTCCATTCAGCACTTTCCGGTTCAGAAGAAGGTCAGCAGCCATGGCCTGTCTGTTGTCTTGGTCCATGGGATGGGTTTTGGGCCTCACTGCCTTCACTCCCCATGCTGTCACACTGGGAGTTTTACAGTCAAACTGGCATCTGCGTTCCGTTACCAGTGACAACGCGAGACTTTAGGGGAAAGCAATACTCGTTCACTTTACTGATTGTCTTTAATTTTGTTCTGTTCTTATTTATCTCTGCTGGCCAAGCACTTATTTATCAGTCAATACAGAACAATGCCTTCAAGACCAACACGACAAACATATCCCGGGACATGACCATAGCCCAGCGACTGATCACTGTTGCAGTGACAGATTTCCTGTGCTGGTTTCCCATTGGACTGTGTGGGATGCTGGCACTGGCTGGTACTCCCATCCCTGGTGAGGTGAACGTGGCACTGGCTATATTCGTACTGCCCTTGAACTCCGCTATCAATCCCTTCATGTACACCTTCAACACACTCGTGGAAAAACGGAGGCGATCCAACGAAGCCAAACTTCTGCAATGGCTGGGATCTCAGTCTGACATGACTCACCTAGCAGGCTGTGGCACATTACTCACTGTATGAGCAGGTATACGAATAAAGTCAATACAGTTATGTTCCTCTTGTATACCATAATCAATTGCGCAGGTAATGTGTTCTAACAATGCATCCTACTTAAGTTCAATTTTAATCAGAGAATGACAATTTCATCTGTGCTTAAGAGAGAGAGAGAGAGAGAGAGAGAGAGAGAGAGAGAGAGAGAGAGAGAGCGCGCAAAGAGAGCAATTTCACTCCACTGAACACAATGTAATAGAACCCAACAGAAAACGTCAGTTATACCCTGAGACTTTACACAATGAATTGAGTTCTTTATTTCACAGGGTTGATTTATTCTGACTCTGCAGTCCCAGTTTTGCAATGCCTGCCAAACAAACATGGAGTCAACAACACAAGACTCAGGATGCACACATGCAACACCAGTTTCGTGACTGCCAAGCAAACTCGGAGTCAACACAAAGTTAAGAATGCACACATGCAACACCAGGTTCGTGACTGCCAAGCAAACTCGGAGTCAACACAAAGTTAAGAATGCACACATGCAACACCAGTTTCGTGACTGCCCAGGCTAACTCGGAGTCAACACAAAAAGTTAAGAATGCACACATGCAACACCAGTTTCGTGACTGCCAGGCAAACTCGGAGTCAACACAAAGTTAAGAATGCACACATGCAACACCAGTTTCGTGACTGCCAGGCAAACTCGGAGTCAACACAAAGTTAAGAATGCACACATGCAACACCAGTTTCGTGACTGCCAGGCAAACTCGGAGTCAACACAAAGTTAAGAATGCACACATGCAACACCATGCGTGGTCGTAACGTATCTTGTTTCTTTGGGAAATGTATTTCAGTTCATAGTCTGTCATTAGATTGTTCACTTTCAAAAGAATGGACGGCGATAACAGTTTTAATTTTGACAAAATATCAAAGGAACCTTGTATCCAGTATGATCCATACATTATTGATATTGCCACTTTATTGCTCAATTTGAAGTATATATATATATATATATATATATATATATATGTATATGTATGTATATATATGTATATATATATATATATATATATATATATATATATATATATATATATATATATATATATATATAAAAGAAGGATAAGTACGAGCACCATTCCAGCAACTTACAGAGCAGCTTGGTGTTGCAATGACTGCAAGAAATATTGAATTATAAACAAAGCTTGCTCTTATGTCTTAGATTGTAGAAATTGAGGGGTGATAAGCCTTCATATCTGCAGTGGTAGATAATTCTGCCTAACTAACAGTATGTGCTTGAGTGGGTGAATGGGGAGTAATAAATGCTTCTCAAAATTGAACCTTCAGCAAGCTTATAGTCTCCAAAGGGGGAGACAATCTCCAATGGGGAGGAAGCTCACTAACATAAAACTCCTGGCTAGATACCAGTATTTCAAAACCTGATTGTTTCTCCTCAGTGACCGCGGAAAGTGGTAATTTGACTCCTCTGCCTTTTCAGTTTTGCTTCTTAGGTGGCACCTTTGGTTGGTTTTGTTTTTGTTTTTGTTTTTGTTTTTTTGTTGAAAACTCAACAAACATATTACGGTATTGCACACCAGCTTTTTTCTGGGATAGCATTCTTCTTAAAACTGGGCGCGCGCGCATATGTGAAATATATTGTGTATGTGTGCGTGCGTGCGTGCGTGCGTGTGTGTGTGTGTGTGTGTGTGTGTGTGCGTGCGTGCATGTGTGTGTGTGTGTGTGTGTGTGTGTGTGTGTGTGTGTGTGTGCGCGCGCGCACGTGTGTGTGTGTGTGTGTGTGTGTGTGTGTGTGTGTGTGTGCGTGCGTGTGTGTGCGTGTGTGTGCCTGCGTGTGTGTGCGTGTGCGTGTGTGTGTGTGTGTGTGTGTGTGTGTGTGTGCTCGTGAACGTGTGCATGAGTAAACATTCCTGCGTGTATGCCTGCATACATTTGTGCGTGAGAAGACAGAGGAAGCTGATCCTTCTTTCTTTCTTCTTTTTTTTTTTTTTTCCTTCTTTATATTGTCTTCATTTGAGTATAGACCGGTGTGATGACAGATGGATAAAAGACACATCGTCAGCTGATTGTATTGTCTAACACTTTGCTGTAATGACATATAGACAGAAGACACATCGTCAGCTGATTGTATTGTCTAACACTTTGCTGTAATGACATATAGACAGAAGACACATCGTCAGCTGATTGCATTGTCTAACACTTTGCTGTAATGACATATAGACAGAAGACACATCGTCAGCTGATTGTATTGTCTAACACTTTGCTTTATCACCATGTGACGCATTCGTTGATAAACAGCTCACAGCAGGTGCTCTGACCGGCGGAGACATAGGGGAGGCTTTTTGCTGCACAGCTTTGCCGCATGAAAACACATTGTTTTGATCACCTTCCAGTTCTACAAGTCCACAGTGTGATAGCAAGGTGTCCTGTCTGCTATG
>JADBJO010017534.1:0-2500 GCA_016801955.1 Conus betulinus | reverse complement strand
TGTTCAAGCATAGTAGCTTTATTATGAAACAGCCTCTATGTACTGCAAACGGCAGAAACTTATGTGAGGTGGCTTATTTTGACCAACTTGCTGTAATCTCTCTCTCTCTCTCTCTCTCTCTCTCTCTCTCGAAAGAAGCTCTTTTTAAGGGAACACTATGAAACTGGGGTTTTGGAGTAAATATCAACTGCCCTTAACTCCAGGATTGTCAGTAGTGATGTAGCTTACGGCTGTGTAGACCTTGAAGCCTAATGTCAATTGTCCTTAACACCAGGATCGTCAGTAGTGATATAGCTTAAAGCTATGTAGACCTTGAAGTCTAATGTCAATTGTCCTTAACACCAGGATTGTCAGTAGTGATATAGCTTAAAGCTATGTAGACCTTGAAGCCTAATGTCAAATGTCCATAAACTCCAGGACTGTCAGCAGTGATATAGCTTAAAGCTATGTAGACCTTGAAGCCTAATGTCAAATGTCCATAACTCCAGGACTGTCAGTAGTGATATAGCTTAAAGCTATGTAGACCTTGAAGTCTAATGTCAATTGTCCTTAACACCAGGATTGTCAGTAGTGATATAGCTTAAAAGCTATGTAGACCTTGAAGCCTAATGTCAAATGTCCTTAACTCCAGGATTGTCAGTAGTGATATAGCTTAAAGCTATGTAGACCTTGAAGCCTCATGTCAATGTCCTTAACTCCAGGACTGTCAGTAGTGATATAGCTTAAAGCTATGTAGACCTTGAAGCCTCATGTCAATGTCCTTAACTCCAGGACTGTCAGTAGTGATATAGCTTACGGCTACCTAGCCTCACATCGTACCCATTTTTCCTGAGATAATTCGACAAGGATGAACGGGGGGGGGGGGGGGGGGGGGGGGGGGGGGGGGGGGGGGGGGGGGGGGGGGGGGGGGAGGGGCTGAGAGTTACTTGAAACTTCCCAGTTCTTCGTCTGTCGCTGTTTCTCATTCTGTGTCTATGTTAGTTTGACTCTTTTCGTAAGTTTGTCTGTCTGTCTGCGTATCTTTCGGTCTGTTCGTCTATCGGTCTGTCTGTCTGTCTCTTTATCTCTATCTCTATCCTCACTCTCTCTCTCTCTCTCTCTCTCTCTCTCTCTCTCTCTCTCTCTCTCTCTCTCTCTCTCACCCTGTTCATTTTTCGTTAACTTTATTCTGTTTTGTTTCCAAATGTATTCATACATTGTTTGTTGTATTGTTCATAGATGTTGTTTGATTTTGTTTCTTACTTCACATATATGTTTGTTCTTGTCCGGGGGTATTTATGCTTAACCTATTACTAACTTCAATTAAGATTCACACACACACACACACACAACACACACACACACACACACACACACACACACACACACACACGCACGCACGCACACACACACACACACACACGCGCGCGCGCGCGCACGCATGCTAAGGCACCACACTACTCATGATCAAGAGATCTGTTCTCTCTCCTTTTTCCAGTTCAGTTTATGAGGTGAGCCTTAGGAGGGTCCTTTGACACAAACGGACCTGTCTTCTTTCGCTCAGACCCTTAACGTTACCATGGCCTCAGGACGGCCGACTTTTCCTCAACCTGTCACCCGATCCCGTCACGCACTGACTGTCCCTTGTGTGCGGTCCCCTTTGTCTTGCGCCCCGTCATGCTGCCATGTAGCGAAGAGACGTCCATCTGCCGGCGATGGGTCTCACGGCATGCTACAAGAGCGGGGCCTGCAAACTTGCTTGTCAGCAGTGTGGTCACCAACTGGACCTGCCAAGGGACCGGAAGTGACGTCACAGCTTGGTTCAGAGAGGGGGCAGACCCTGTCTGGCAAAGGTTGGTTTTCAGAGCTGAATAAAGCCACAGAGGTACGATGTTGCCTGCCCAACAAACAGGCTTCCGTGTTGGTTCTGGACTGTAGGAATATTACTGTGATATTTGCCTCAGCTAAGCACTTGCAGGAGTCAGGATTCGCAAGTGACCATGTTCTTCACAAGTGTCCTTGGCTTGCAGGCATTCTCCTGCAGCTGCACGTTGCCACACCCACATCCAGCCAGCCTGGACCCTAGTTCCGCCATGATGTGTCCACATCATCCCGGACAGTATTCGTAACCTCCCGACCCCCAGTCAGAGTGGTAAGTCTAGGGGGGTGTGAAGGAGTGGAACGGAGTGGGTGAGGAAGCAGCTGAGTTTGTGCAGGAAGCTTTACAGAGAAACAGCTGAAGGTGAGTGTCGAAAACCATCCTGCTGGGACATCTTGTCTTTAGGGCAAGAATAAGAATTGTGACGGCGTCTGGAAGATGAAACAGATCATTGACGTATACCAGCACTTCTTGCCTCGTTTTCAGTCATCCAACGTAAGACACGGAATTTATGGCATCCAAGAACAGGTTCCGATGGTCAGCACGAGTACGTGAAGACAGAGCCTTGGAGAGGAGACTGTTGGCGTCAGGCAAGGTCGTCACTGCCGGACCGTAGGCAGTGGAGACGATCGGAACCCAATG
>JADBJO010017533.1:0-37448 GCA_016801955.1 Conus betulinus | reverse complement strand
AGGAATCACCAAATAACCATGGGCGAGGACGACCATTAACAATAACCATGGGGAGGGACCAAAATAACATGGGAGGACCAAAATAACCATGGGGAGGACCAAAATAACCATGGGGAGGGACCACAATAACCATGGGGAGGACCACAATAAAACCATGGGGAATGACCACAATAACCATGGGGAGGACAAAAATAACCATGGGAGGGACCATACATAACCAACCATGGGGAAGGACCACAATAACCATGGGGGGAGACTGACACAATAACCATGGGGAAGGATCAAAATAACCATGGGAAATAACCATGAACTATGGGGAAGGAATGCTGTGGGACAATAACCATGGGGGAGGACCAAAAATAACCATGGGGAGGACCAAAATAACCATGGGGAGGACCAAAATAACCGTGGGGGAGGACCACAATAACCATGGGGAGAATGACAATAACCTATGGGGGAGGACCACAATAACCATGGGGAGGACCAAAATAACCATGGGGAGGACCAAAATAACCGTGGGGGAGGGACCACAATAAACCATGGGGAGAATGACAATAACTATGGGGGAGGACCACAATAACCATGGGGGAGGACCAAAATAACCATGGGAGGACCAAAATAACCGTGGGGGAGGACCACAATAACCATGGGGAGAATGACCAAGTAACTATGGGGGAGGATGCCACAATAACCATGGGGGAGGACCAAAATAACCATGGGGACGACCAAAATAACCATGGGGAGGACCACAATAACCATAACCATGGGGAGGACCACCCCCCATGGGGATGCCCATAATAACCATGGGGGAGGACCACAATAACCATGGGGGAGGATCACAATAACTATGGGGGAGGACCAATAACTAGGACCAAAATAACCATGGGAGGACCACAATAGCCATGGGGAGGACCAACATAACCATGGGGAGGACCACAATAACCATGGGGAGAATCACAATAACCATGGGGGGAGGACCAAATCACGGGCGGAGAGACGCCAAAGGGGCTGAAAGTTGGGCAAGTCGCATCTCTGATGGACATCATCAAACAGAGTCCCCTGTATAAAGAGGCACATGAGAAAAAAAAAATGATAAAAAGGTCATTGGCAGAACGACATGAACGCCCAACAGTGAAACAAACACGAAAACAGGCCACTTGCTTCAATTAACACGCCGAAAAACACGCCCCCAACAGTGAAATACGAAAGTAGGCCACTTGGTTCAATTAACACGCAGAAAAACGTCCAACAGTGAACACACGAAAATAGGCCACTTGGTTCAATTAACACGCAGAAAAAACGCCCAACAGTGAAACTCGAAAATAGGCCACTTGGTTCAATTAACACGCAGAAAAACGCCCAACAGTGAAACACGAAAGTAGGACACGTGGTTCGATTAAAATGCAGAAAAACTCGCAGTGAAACACGCAAGTAGGCCACGTGGTTCGATTAAAACGCAGGACAAACGCACAAGGGGGCTCAGATACACGAAACCCAAAGCCAAGTGTGTCCCCGACGATAGAAGACTAATCTGAATAAAACGATCCAAAGTGAGGCGATGCTGAAAACGACTCTCGGCAATGGCCCGTCACAAGGAGCAATCCAAGTGCAGAACTTTCCACTACATCAGAAAGGAGCAATCCAAGTGCAGAACTTTCCACTACATCAGAAAGGAGCAATCCAAGTGCACAAAACTTTCCACTACATCAGAAAGGAGCCAATCCAAGTGCACAACTTTCCACTACATCAGAAAGGTGCAATCCAAGTGCACAACTTTCCCACTACATCAGAGAGGAGTAATCCAAGTGCACAACTTTCCACTACATCAGAAAGGAGCAATCCCAAGTGCACAACTTTCCACTACATCAGAAAGGAGCAAACCCAAGTGCACACCTTTCCACATACATCAGAAAGGAGCGCCAAGCTTGGTCAGAACTTTCCAGTACAGCAGAAAGGAGCGCCAAGCTTGGTCAGAAACGGAATCCTCGAAAAACAGACTACTTCACTCAAAGCCCTCTGTGGAGAGGGAAAAGGAGGGTCAAAATACAATGTAGGGAGGAAGAAGGTCAAAATACAATGTAGGGAGGAAGAAGGTCAAAATACAATGTAGGGAGGAGGAGGGGGTCAAAATACAATGTAGGGAGGAAGAAGGTCAAAATACAATGTAGGGAGGAAGAAGGTCAAAATACAATGTAGGGAGGAGGAGGGTCAAAATACAATGTAGGGAGGAGGAGGGTCAAAATACAATGTAGGGAGGAAGAAGGTCAAAATACAATGTAGGGAGAAGGAAGGTCAAAATACAATGTAGGGAGGAGGAGGGTCAAAATACAATGTAGGGAGGAGGAGGGTCAAAATACAATGTAGGAGGAGGAGGGTCAAAATACAATGTAGGGAGGAAGAAGGTCAAGATACAATGTAGGGAGGAAGAAGGTCAAAATACAATGTAGGGAGAAGGAAGGTCAAAATACAATGTAGGGAGAAGGAAGGTCAAAATACAATGTAGGGAGAAGGAAGGTCGAAATACAGTGTGGGGAGGAGGAAGGTCAAAATACGAGCAGGAAGTGTGTCCAAAGCACTGACCAGTCATTAGTTAAGGCAGTCCTAGTGACAGAAAACTCCGAATTCGAAGTGAACACACATCAAAATCATCATCAGAACAAAACTCCTCATCTCCATCACCCGAGTCACGTTCCTCCACACTCTCACCTCACATACCTGTGTTCTGACGGTCAGAGGACGTCCAAGCCTCCCCAACCAGGATCAACCCAGGCTCGCCCTTTTGCTGCAAGGACCCCTGTGAACCTGCTCCTCTCGGGAAACTGTCTGACCGTGAACAACGTTGGTGGCATGCATGACGCAACGTCGTCTTCTCCAAAGTTATATTTCCCTGCCGCTCTCGTTCCACTGAGGAACTGAGGGGTCAAAGTGTGGAGAGAAGAAGGAGTGGGGGTAGGAGGGGAACGCTGACCTGTCTACACTGACTTTAGAATCACTGTGGAACAGGTGTAGTTGGTAGAGAAGGCTGACCTGTCTACACTGACTTCAGAATCACTGTGGAACAGGTGTGGTTGGGGAGAGGGATGCTGACTGTTATATCCTAAGTCGTCTGTTCATTTTCATTGTTTTCATAATGGTGCAAGAGATGTTATAGAGAGCCAAAACTAGTGGATTTTCAAAAAAGTTCACACCCGAAAAGCAAACTGGTGAATCACATGCCCTGTCTCACCCGTGCAGTCCTTGCACAAGCTGCAGAGAGATCAAAGGGAGCATCCAGAACAGAGACTCAGGTCTGGTGCATATCGACAGAAGGCACCACTCGTGGCAAGAAGAACAGACCGAGAGGCCGTTGAGTACCAGACGGTTTAGGAGCCAAGCTGAAAGAAGCCACGGCAAATGACAAAGAGGACGACAGTTGCAATAAAGAAGCGATAGTAGATTTCCGGGAGTTATCGGCCGAAATTCTCTCCAGCAGCATTCGTAAGAAAATGAAACTTTTCCCTCTGAGGTGAAAGCAAGCTTAAAGGGAATTTATATGAATCAATAATGATGAAAAGAGTGTTATAGGAATCAATAATGGTGAAAAAAAAGGTGTTTATAGAATCAATAACGATGAAAAAGGGTGTTTATAGGAATCAGTAACGATGAAAAAAAGGGTGTTTTACAGGAATCAATAACGATGAAAAGGCTGTTTATAGGAATCAATAACGATGAAAAAGGATGTGTTTATACGAAACAATGACGACGAAAATCGGATTTTGAAAAAAAAAAAGTACAGGAATGCCAAGTGAAATGAGGGATTTTTTTTTTTTTTGACAAAGAGGATGATAAAAAAAAAAAAAGAAACAGGGAGAAATTTACAACGAATAGCGTACATTAAAAAACCACACACGCGGCACATATATAAACGCAACATATGTGAATGTGCGCATGGTACAAAAATCCGTGTCGACAAATACGTTTGCATAATACAGGTAAGGAATGAAACATTAAAAAAAAAAGAATGTTGTACATATTTTACAGACTCCAATGTTGCATTAATCCAATGCACCCGTAAACAGAGATTGTTTTTATATAAAATGCACAACGTCTTTCCAATGAATGAGTTTAAACAAAACAAAACAAAACAAAAAAAAAAAAACATTAGAACCCAAGGCAGTATGAATTCAAGCAGCAGAGAACAGAAATTGTCATGATTCAAGGAAAATAGTGCTTTACAATTAGAACAGTGGTGTGTGTGTGTGTGTGTGTGTGTGTGTTGTGTGTGTGTGTGGTGTGTGTGTGTGTGTGTGAGCGTGCGTGCGCGTGTCTTTTTCAGCATTGGCATGAATAAATGAAGTATACGTATGTTAAGTAATCAAAAGCCATGACATTTCCCTGCCTTGGTCAAACATCGTATTTAAGCTATACACACAGCTGAATAGTGAAGAGTTCATCTTCATGAACCGGTAGGACACTGGAAGAAGTGGACCAGGGCCTGGACTGGATGGACAACATGAAGGACTGGATGGACAACATGAAGGACTGGACTGATGGACAACATGAAGGACTGGATGGACAACATGAAGGACTGGATGGACAACATGAAGGACTGGACTGATGGACAACATGAAGGACTGGACTGATGGACAACATGAAGGACTGGATGGACAACGTGAAGGACTGGACTGGATGGACAGACATGAAGGACTGGACTGGATGGACAACATGAAGGACTGGACTGGATGGACAGCATGAAGGACTGGATGGACAATGTGAAGGACTGGACTGGATGGACAGCATGAAGGACTGGACTGATGGACAGCATGAAGGACTGGATGGACAACGTGAAGGACTGGACTGGATGGACAGCATGAAGGACTGGATGGACAATGTGAAGGACTGGATGGACAATGGGAAGGACTGGGATGGACAACATGAAGGACTGGACTGGACAACATGAAGGACTGGATGGACAATGTGAAGGACTGGATGGACGGACAATGTGAAGGACTGGTGATGGACAATGTGAAGGACTGGACTGGATGGACAACATGAAGGACTGGATGGGACAATGTGAAGGACTGGATGGGATGGAAACATGAAGGACTGGACTGGATGGACAACATGAAGGACTGGATGGGCAAACATGAAGGACTGGACTGGATGGACAACATGAAGGACTGGACTGGATGGACACCATGAAGGACTGGATGGACAACATGAAGGATGAAGGGACAACATGGACTGTATGGACAACATGAAGGACTGGACTGGACATGGACAACATGAAGGACTGGACACACATGATGACTGGATGGATGACAACATGAAGGACTGGGATGGACAACATGAAGGACTGGACTGTATGGGCAACATGAAGGACTGGACTGGATGGACAACATGAAGGACTGGATAGACAACATGAAGGACTGGACTGGATGGACAACATGAAGGACTGGATGGACAACATGAAGACTGGACCGGACAACATGACAGCATGAAGGACTGGGATGGATGGACAACATGAAGGACTGGACTGGGTGGACAACATGAAGGACTGGATGGACAACAAGAAGGACTGGACTGGAAAGACAACATGAAGGACTGGACTGGACAACATGAAAACATGAAGGACTGGACTGGATGGACAACACGAAGACTGGATGGACAACATGAAGGACTGGATGGACAACATGGAGGACTGGAAGGACAACATGGGACTGGACTGGATGGACAACATGAAGGACTGGATGGACAACATGAAGGACTGGATGGACAACATGAAGGACTGGACTGGAGGAAGGAACATGAAGGACTGGATAGACAACATGAAGGACTGGACTGGACTTGGACAACATGGTGGACTGGACTGGAGGACTGGATGGGACAACATGAAGGGCTGGACTGGATGGACAACATGAAGGACTGGACTGGATGGACAACATGAAGGACTGGATGGACCAACATGAAGGACTGGATGGACAACATGAAGGACTGCATGGGATGGACAACATGAAGGACTGGATGGAACAACATGAAGGACTGGATTTACAGCATGAAGGACTGGACTGGATGGGCAACATGAAGGACTGGACTGAACTGATGGACAACATGAAGGGCTGGAGTGAATGGACAACATGAAGGACTGGATGGAACAAACATGAAGGATTGGATGGACAACATGAAGGACTGGGTGGACAACATGGAGGACTGGATGGACAACATGAAGGACTGGACTGGTTACAACGCCTCGATACCACACACAGACACACAGACACACACACCGTCTTCCCTTGATGTTCAGTGGATGTCTTCCTTTTGAAGCTGTCTCTACAGTCGGTTTACGTCAGTCCAGTCACTGACGTCATTGTGATGACATGCTCCTCACCTCTTGCTGTTTCTTTACACTGCAGCCCATCCTCCCCACATCTCACCCACAATGAAGCAGATGAATAGACGGCACGTAAAGGAGCAATAAGGAGAAATGGGGAAAACATTGATCGTTCGTACATCAATCTATCTATCTCTCTATTTATCTCTCTCTCTCTCTCTCTCTCTCTCTCTATCTCTCAATTTGTCCACCTATCTAAACCCAAGGGAAGGCAGTAATTGGGAACATGCAGAGAGAGACAGAGAGAGAGAGAGAGAGAGAGAGAGTGGAGAGAGAGAGTCTAATAGATTTTTCCACCTGTGCGTTTTCAACAAGTTATGTCCACAATGTGACGATCTATGTCGTCAAACCAGCACAGTCTTGTTGACCTCTGGACATCGCCATCATGGTGTGTGACTACAATGGAAACTGATCGTTCGTCTCACTTTCACTGTTTTCAGTCTTCGTTCTTCATTCAGGACTCTCCAGAATCAATGCTTCCCCCATTTGAACAGAGTGTCTTATTCAGGTGATGATGACGTAACATTTGCTAAACCTGCGTAATGACGTCATTTTATCAGACAACAGCTTGTCAAGAATGAGACGTCCAACTTGAATAATGAAGGAGAGATTAGAAGAGAGAGAGAGAGAGAGAGAGTGTGTGTGTGTGTGTGTGTGTTTGTGTCGCGCGCGCGTGCGTGCTTGTGTAATATATATGTGTGTGTGTGTGTGTGTGTGTGGTGTGTGTGGTGTGTGAACAATTGTTTCAGATGTTGGATATAGATCTCACTTGTAATTATGGGTTTGAAATTTATTCTATTTTTGAAGAGCATGTAGCCTAATTAGGTACAGATCTAATTTCTCTGCAAACTCTGCAATCGTTCGCCTTCATCATTTGCTGTTAGCGTTCTTCAACAACAGTTGCAGAAAAACGTTTTGGTATTGGAAGAGACCCTGTGGCCCCAGCAGACAACGGTGTCAATGAAAGCGGAAATGACGTCAGCGTGAATTGACGTCACGTGGCAAAGTGCAGCCAGTGCAGAGAGAAGGGAACCAGGCTGTGTTGTTCTCCACGGATCTTCATCAGATCTACGTCAGTGACGGGACAAGTCTGTAACGTCTATCCACTGCAGGACTGGATAGGGGAGTGGATGACAGATAACCAGACAGATGGATACACAGACAGATGAAGAAACTGACAGACAACAGACAGTCACACAGGGATATTTACAGAGACAGATAAACAGAGGAAGAAACAGGCATGTAAAGAGATGAATAAAAAGGACACACACACACACACACACTGAGTGAGGTCAGGTCAGAAGTTTTTAGACCAAGTCATAGACACCAACAATACTGTCACCAGATCTGTCATTCCATGTCACCACCAGACGTCCAGTCCTGGTCAGACACAGCCCCCGAGGACTGACATACCCTGGGTCACTGAGGTCAGAGGTCAACAGTCCGTCTCCATTGACCCCTTCTATTCCTCACCAACACACAACCACCACCCACCCACACTCCCTACGTAGATGGCACCTGCCCCGTCTGCACATACCTGTCTAGGATACAATGAGGTCAGTGTGGTCAAAGGTGTGGTTGTGACGTGGCCAGAACTGACCTCCACCCTGTTGCACCAGGTCTGTCCTGCAGTCAGTCACCAGGACGTGGTTGTCCCCGTCATCACAGATGTACCGTGGTGTTTTCCAGTCCTGTCAGCCTGGTGCTGTCAGTTACTGACCTCACCACGTGACCCTGTCTGGTCAGCACTTGCACACATGCAGCAGACCGGCCACCATCTTTTTCACAACCAACTGACCAACAAACGTTCCGTCACTGTGTCCTGCTACTACATCTATATACTCCCTAACCGTTTTTATCTGTGACGTCACTGTCAGTGTGTCCTGTCACTTTGATCAGATAGATCAGGGAGGAATATGTTGTCACGGCAACTAGGCCATCAGACAACAGAGCCAGGCGGCGTGGTGTTTCACTAAACGGTCAGAGAGGCAGACACTGTGTGAGGGGGAGCCAGGCCCATCACCTTCACCTTTGTTGTTGTTCCTTGTCCGCCATGACTAGGGTGTCGTTGGCAGGCAGACACACATGGCCATGATCCAGGGTTTCTCCCTGTCGTCTGCTGTTGTTTGGCGAGGTCGTGAACAGATGTCGGGGAGTCCGCTTTCATGACGTCAACAATGGGGGTGAAGGTGTGGGTGGTAGTGGGGGTGGCTGGGGGCAGCTGAGCTGAAGTGGGGGGTGTGTGGTGGAGGAGGAGGGAAGTGGGTGATCCAACTGGGTGCAGTGGAGGTGTTAGATCTGGACTGTCTTGATCTGTGAACAATCATCATCATCATCAGTCATCCATCATCATCATCATCATCATCCAGGTTGGTAGATCTGGACTGTCTTGATCTGTGGACAATATCATCATCATCATCATCATCATCACATCAGTCATCATCATCATCATCATCATCATCATCATCCAGGTTAGATCGGGACTGTCTGGATCTGTGGACAATCATCATCATCATCATCATCAGACATCATCATCATCATCATCATCCAGGTTGTATCGGGACTGTCTGGATCTGTGGACAATCATCATCATCATCATCATCAGACACATCATCATCATCATCATCATCCAGGTTAGATCGGGGACTGTCTGGATCTGTGGGACAATCATCATCAGCAGCATCATGATTATCATCATCATTATTTTCACTATCTTCATCATCATCATCATCATCGTCATCATCATCATCATCCAGGTTAGATCTGTAACTGTCTTGATCTGTGGACAATCATCATCATCATTATCAATATCATCATCATCATCATCATCATTATCATCATCATGATTGTCTTTATTAGCAGCAGCCATCAGTGATCATCGTCATCCAGGTTAGATCTACACTATCGCGCGGTCTGTGGAAAATCATCATCATCATTATTATAAATGAGCATTATCATCATGAACATCATCTTTGTCATCATCATTATCATCATCACTGAGCATCATCATTACAGCGGCGGCAGCACCATCAACATCATCATTTTCACCATCAGTGATCCTCATCATCCAGGTTAGATCTAAACGTCAGTCAACATCATCAGTTGGTCAGCATCATCATCATCATCATCATCATCACCATCATCATCAGTTATCATCATCATCATCATCATCATTATCAATCATCATCAGTTATCATCATCATCATCATCAGTTATCCATCATCATCATCATCACCACAATCATCATCATCACCATTATCATCATCAGTTATCATCATCATCATCATCATCATCATTATCATCAGTTATCATCATCATCATCATTTTTTTCATCATCATCATCATCATCATTATGATCATCATCACCACCATCATCATCATCAGTTATCATCACCATCATCATATCATCATCATCAGTTATCATCATCATCATCATCATCATTACCAACGTTTTACCTCTGCGCTGTATGTCAGTATTGTTGTCTGTTAATTTAAACACCCTGGACATTTTTTAAACCCTGGACATTTTGTTAACATTGAATATTTTATCGCGCTGAATATTTTGTCACTTTGGGTGTTTTTTGTCACTGTGGACATTTTGTTACCATTGAATATTTTATTATCGCTGACTATTTTGTCACTTCTGGAGATATTTGTCACTTTGGACATTTTGTTACCATTAAATATTTTTATCAACAGTGCCACTCGGAACATGCAGGCAGAGTCTGGCTGGACGGGCAGATGACTGGGAGTGCACAGCAGACCTCCCAGAATGGAATAGTCACCCAGAGATTATCAGCAAGAGTGGCATGCGAGACCAGACATAGTTATTACACTCTCAGTCAACCAAGCAGCTGACACGATCGAGCTCAGGGTGCCATATGAGAACAGAATGGAGGCACAGCTCAGATCTACAAGACTGAAAGTATGCTGATCTGGCAAACAGCCTGAGGAGAGAAAGGCTATCAGGTCAAAGTCCTCACTGCAGAAATTGGAGCTAGGGGGTTTGTGGGGAACGTCTGCATACAGCCTCATGAAAACAGCTCTCAAGTTGCAGGGAGGGAAAAAACCCAAGCCCTGAAAAAGCAAAAATGGCAGAAAGCGGCAGAGAGAGGTGAGAGGTGTTCAAGTTGGATCTGGTCAAGGAGAGGAACAAAAGTGAACTTCATAAGGCTTAACTTTCCTACAAATATCAGGTGTCCCTGTGGCTCAGTGGTTAGTGCGCGAGTCATTAAGTGGAAAATGAGCATGTCCAGAAGGGCATGGGTTCGAATCCCAGTCATGGCTCATCCCAAGATGGGGAAAAAAAAAAGGGGGCAGCAGAGGGACATCCGGAGTCATGAACCGGGGTGTGGCCCAACCCCCCTAGAGTGTCAGGAGATAAGGGCCGAAACACACTCGCTTGAAAGGGGGGCTTCTCTTCTGAGGACTCTCTGCTGCCACGCTCTCCACGAGTTTCTTTCTACTGATGCATGGGTAGACCATTGACTTCCGGGAATAGGCCGGAGGACGTCCGGAAAAAGACCGGAGGACACTGGGAAAGACCAAACCAAGGGCTCTGTGGGCTGGCCCCCCACTTTGCCTTCAACATGTGGGTGGCTACTAAAAACAAAGGAAGAAAAGATGCTCCCAGGATTCACCGAAAAGGGGGAGAGAATGATGAATCCATCAAAACTACCCAAAGAGAAAACACCTCCAAAGAAATCCAGACGCCAAGAAGAGAGATGGACAAGATCAGGGTCCAAAAGAAAAACCTCAAGAAGCAAATGAAGACTGCTCTGCCAGCTGAAAAAACAAGGCTTGGAAAAACTCTGGGAAGACCTGAAAGCAAAACACAGCGCCCTCAGCAAAGCGGAATCTGCGAGGAAGAGGAAAAGCAAAAAAAAAGAAGAAGACACAAGAGCGTTTCTTCAGAGACCCCTTCCAGTTTGCCAGAACTCTGTTCGAGCAGCCCAAAATCTGGGACCCTAAGTGTGGGACAAAGAGTTCTTGAGCAGCATCTGAGAAAAAACATACTCTGACTCACAGAGCAAAGCACCACTCGACATTCAAGGTCTGGTGTGGCCCAACCAACCAACCCTGAGGAACAGTTCAATGACAAAGCCTCCAACGTTGGCGGAAATCAAGAAGGTGTGGTCGACAAAGCCAGAGCCAAATCATCACCAGGGCCAAACGGAATACCCTTACCAGCTGTACAAGAAATGTCCCAAGGTGCTGGAGTGGCTCCACAGGCTGCTGCGATCAGCTTGGAGAAATCAGAAGATCAGCGGCCCAGTGGATGACGGCAGATGGTGTGTACATCCCCAAAAGAGCAAAAACTCAAGTGACATCAGCCAGTTCAGGCCAATATCACTACTGAACGTCGAAGGGAAAATCTTCTTCTCTGTCATGGCAGCAAGGCTGACCAAGTACCTACCTCATGGAAAACAGTACTTGGATGTGTCAGTCCAGAAAGGTGGCATTCCAGGCGTGGCTGGCTGTGTAGAGAACACCGCCACAATGATCTGGGACGCAATCCAAAGAGCAAAAAAAAAACAGAAAAGAGACCTGAGACCTGGACGTAGTGTGGCTCGACCTGGCAAACGCATATGGATCTGTACCCCATGAGATGATACAGTTGGCTCTTAAGATGTACCATGTGCCAAAGAACATCCGCGCGACATGCTCAAGAAGTACTTCAATGGCTTCTCAATGCGGTTCTCTACCAAGGAGTACACAACAGATTGGATCAACTTGGAAGTGGGCATTGCAAATGGGCTGTGCCATTTCCCCAATACTGTTTTCGTGTTGGCAATGGAAGTCATCTTGAAAGCAGCAACAAGCAACGCAAGACAACAGACCTTGGCGATGGATACAAGAGATGCCCCCCCTCTCAAGGCCTTCATGGATGACACTACAGTGATTTCATCCAGAGAAGACGAGACACGTCACGTGCTGGAGAGGCTGGACGACATAGTTGCCTCATCCAGAATGATGAAGTTCAAGCCAAAGAAAATCACGGAGTCTCTCACTGAGGAAAGGAAAAGTGGCCGAAATCTGTGGTCTTCAGTGTTGCCCAACCAGACCATTCCAACAGTAACAGAAGAGCCAGTCAAGAGCCTTGGAAGATGGTATGATGATACGCTGAAAGACACACGAAGAGCAAAAGAAACCAAACAGATGTCGGAAGAAGGCTTGGAGACCATTGACCAGTGTGGGGCTCCCTGGCAAAATACAAGGTCTGGTGTCTGCAGTTCATGCTGATACCAAAGCTCCTATGGCCTCTGATGATATACGACATCTGCACCAGCATAGTGGAGGCAATGGAATCCAAAAATCAACAAGTTCACAAGGAAATGGCTTGGTGTGTCCCACCCTGTCTGACTGACATAGCGCTATACTGTCGCCAAGCAAAGCTGAAACTACCACTGAAATCCATCCTGGAGGAATATAAAGCAGGGAAGAAGATCAGACTTCAAAGCATGCTGGAGGACTCAGGAGACAAGGTGGTTGAAGCAATCAAGCCCCAGCTGAAGACAGGCAGAAAATGGAAAGTTCAAGAGGCGATGGATTCTGCAAAAGAAAAGTCTCAAGATCAGAGAAATAACAGGACACACACAGACCAACAGACAAGGACTGGGGGGGGTGACCAAAACTGAATGGTGGTCAAAGGCCAAAGGAAAAGCCAAAAGAGACATGATGATTCAGGAGATGAGAAAAGAGAAGAAGACCAACAAAAGACTCCAAAAAGCAGTCCAGCAGAGCCAGCAAGGGCAATGGACAACGTGGGAGAATGCACACTCCAAAGAAGTCTCACTTGGAATGACATTTGGGCACATGGCCCCTCTCAGGATCAGCTTCATTCTCAGATCTGCATATGACCTTCTGCCCTTCAAATGCAAACCTGGTGAAGTGGGGAAAAAACAGACGATCCTTCATGCCCCCTTTTGCCATGAAAAAAAAACAAACAGTGGAGCATGTCCTAAGCTCATGTAAAGTAGCCCTGGCTCAAGGAAGGTACACATGGAGGCACAACCAAGTGCTCAAAGAGATTGTACAAGTAGTCTGGGCTAGTACCAACACCACAAAAGGGAAAATCAGGACTCTCCAAAGCACCCGCAAAACATTCTTCACGGCAGGAGGCAGCGAATCATGGCCAAGAACAACAGTGCCCACTCGGAACATGCAGGCAGAGTCTGCTGGACAGGGGGGCAGATGACTGGGAGTGCACAGCAGACCTCCCAGAATGGAATAGTCACCCCAGAGATTATCAGCAAGAGTGGCATGAGACCAGACATAGTAGTTACACTCTCAGTCAACCAAGCAGCTGATCATGATCGAGCTCACGGGTGCCATATGAGAACAGAATGGAGGCAGCTCAGATCTACAAGACTGAAAAGTATGCTGATCTGGCAAACAGCCTGAGGAGAGAAGGCTATCAGGTCAAAGTCCTCACTGCAGAAATTGGAGCTTGGGGGGTTTGTGGGAACGTCTGCATACAGCCTCATGAAACAGCTCTCAGTTGCCAGGGAGGGAAGGAAGCGCGGAGCAGAGAGGTGTTCAAGTTGGATCTGGTCAAGGAGGAACAAAAGTGAACTTCATAAGGTTTAACTTTCCTACAAATATCAGGTTGTCCCTGTGGCTCAGTGGTTAGTGCGCGCGAGTCATTAAGTGGAAAATGAGCATGTCCAGAAGGGCAATGGGTTTGAATCCCAGTCATGGCTCATCCCAAGATGGGAAAAAAAAGGGGGCAGCAGAGGGACATATCCGGAGTCATGAAACCGGGTATGGCCCAACCCCCCTAGCTAGTGTCAGGAGATAAGGGCCGAAACACTCGCTTGAAGGGGGGGCTTCTCTTCTGAGGACTCTCTGCTGCCACGCTCTCCACGGTTTCTTTCTACTTGCCTGTTATCGTTGAATATTTTACATCTCCTCTGGGTATTTTTGTCACGGCTGGACATTTTGTTACCGATGGATGTTTTGTAACTGATGCTATTTTTTTCACCACCCCCTCCCCTCCCCCCCCCCCCCCCAACCCCCCGCTTTGTTTTTTTGCTAAGAAAAAAAAGTTGGCAGTAGAAGGGTTACCTGGGAGTCATTGACCTGGATACAGTCTGGACCCCTTAGAGAAAAGGAGTTCAGGGTCAAAACACTGGATCCAGTCTGGACCCCTTAGAGAGAAAGGAGTTCCGGGCCCAAACACTGGATACAGTCTGGAACCCCTTTAGAGAGAAAGGGAGTTCAGGGCCCAAACACTGGATACCAGTCTGGACCCCTTAGAGAGATAAGGAGCTCAGGCAGGCCAAACACCCACCGTCTCAGGGGAGTTTCTACATACCTGGACATTTCTCAACCTCAACCCTTGATAATTTGTCACCCCTGGACATTTTGTTACCCCCTGGATATTTTAGTCACCCATGGACATTTTGTAACTACTGAATACTTTGTTACTGCTGGATATCTCGTCTTCTCTGGAAATTTTATGACCGCCGCTTAGTATTTTTTGTGACACTTGGACATTTTGCCACCCCTGGTTATTTTTCATTACCTCTAGGTGCGTATTTGTCATCCCTGGACATTGTTATGAAACGTGATTTTGTAAACCTCTTCACATTGTGTTACCCTGGACATTTTTTCATCCTTGGATGTTTTGTCATCACTAAACATTTTGATACCCCTGAACATTTTTTTTTTCTGACAAGACATTTTGTAACCACAAGACATTTTATTCCCTAGGATATTGAGTAACACTGTCAATATGTTCTAACCTTTCGACATTTTGTTACTCTCTGAATATTTTGTCAACCCTAGAAATTTGCTACCCCCTGCATATTTTTGTTGCCTGAAATGGACATTTTCTTGCTCATGGACACTTTGTAACTAAAAGTCATCTTGTCAACCACTGGACATGTTTGAAATCCCTGGAAATTTTGTCACACTGGACATTTTGTTACTCCTGGACATTGTCACCCAGGACATCTTTTGTTTTCATTGAAGGACAGTTGGTAATCCCCCCGGGAAATCATGCATCCTCTTGTTTCTTGTCAACTGTGTACATTTTCCCTTCCCCTCGATATTTTGTTACTCCTGGGCGTTTGAATTTTCAAGAGAGAGATATTATGATCAGCTTAAGAACTTTTCATCTCTGAACATTTTATTATCCCCCGAGTTTTTTTGTTTTTTTAAATATCAATGGATATTTTGTCTTTCTTGGACACTTTGTTTGTAAATGGCTCACGTTTTGGGTATTTTGCCAAGGCATTTTGTTACCTGTGAACATTTTGTTGTTATCAATTGACACTTTGTTATCATCATGGGAATTTTGCTGCCCCTTAACATTTGGTGGCCTTGCCAACTTTTTCTTTTCTTTTTTTTTTTTCCTTTTTTCCTAAGGGGGAGGGTTGGAGGGGGTGTCACTTATCTATATCTTTTCACATTTTTCATCTAGGCACCTTGTTACTACTAGACATGTCACACCTGGCCACTGTGGTCAGTTGTGGATACTTATATCACCTGAGCGTTTTGTCCCCCCCCCCCCCCCCCCCTCTCAAAAAAAAAAAAAAGAAAAAAAAAAAAGAAAAAAAAAAGAAAAAAGAAAAAGCATTTTATCAAACCAAGTGAATTTTTTTTAATCATCCCTGGGGATTAGGTCAAATGGCACATTTTGTAATCCCTGGCCATTTAACAATTTCCTCATCTTTGAATGGTTTTGTCATTTCTGCACCAGTTTGTCAATGTTAGACATAATTGTCAAAATCAGACATTTTTCTCATCTTTGAATGTTTTTTCATTATTTCTGCACATTTGTCACGTGTTAGACATAATTGTCAAAATCAGACATTTTTGTTAGCGTCACGATTTGTGGCCCTAAACATTTTGTTATCTGTCGATGTTTTTGACAGCCTCTACACATTTTACACCAGTTTTTTTTTTTTTTTTTTTTTTTTTACCACAGTTTATTACCTTCAAACCAATGAGCACTTACACACTTTAAAAATACCCTCCTCCATCCCCCTCCGTTCCAACCACCCACCCCCAAGAAAGTTGAGAGCTAACACAATTTATTGCCCTGAAACGCCACGGTGTTGAGAACCTACGCAATCTATCAGGCAAAATCAATTTACCACCAGAAACACAATTTAATACGTCTATAGATCTACACAATCTATCAGGAAATCAATTTATTACCAGAAACACAATTTAACACGTCTATAGACGCTACACAATCTATCAGCATATCAATTTATCGACACACAACACAATGTAACACTTCTATAGACCTACTAACGACTCTATCAGCCTATCAGGATCTTATCAGCGGGGAAAAAAAAACAAAACACAATGTAACACTTTCTATAATACCCTAAACAGATCTATCAGCGTATCAATTTATCACAGGAAACCACAATTTTAATGACTTTCTATAACACCTATACAATCTATCAACGTATTCAATTTATCACCAGAAACACAATGTTAACACTTCTATACACCTATTCAATCCTATCAACGCGTATCAATTATCACCAGAAACAGCAATTTAACACTTCTATACACGCTATACAATCTCATCAACGTATCAATTTATCAATCACCAGAAACACAATTTAACACTTCTGATGGAATATCACCCCAGCAGAATTATTATTATGCACAATATTTACTCATCCTGAACAATGTCACCTACATGGTCGTATTATTCTGCAACAGCCGCCACCGACATGGCTAGCATCATTCTGAACAGGCGTCACCCCACACAGTGTATCATTCTGTAACAGTGTCACCTAAGCACACAGTGTATCATTCTGAACAGTGTCAACTACACAGTGTATCATTCTGAACAGTTGTCACCTACACCGTGTATCATCTGAACAGTGTCAACAGGTCATCTACACAGTGTGATCATCATCTTCTGAACCAGTGTCACCTGTCATTTACATCTTAACAGTGTCATCAGTCTGATCAACAGTGTCATTTAGCATCTGGTTATCAGTCTGCACAGTATCCCTTATCGCTATCATCCTGAACAATGTCCATGGTTCTTCACCTTTTCTGTCATCGTCATCGTCATCATTCTCTTCTTTTTCTTCTTCCTCCTAATCTCTCACTGTTTTTCGTTTCAGTTTCTTATTTCTCAGACTCTGTCATTGTAAAAAAAATGTCATGAACATTTACAATAAACCACCCAATGAGCATATGACAGTCAGGGAAAAACCAGACAAATCTTATATGACATATATTTTCATTAATTCAAGAGAGAGACACACACTCCCTCTCTCCCTCCTGTCTCCCTCAATGGTATGGTCAAAATCTATTATTATACCGATACATAAGAAAGGTGTGTTGCTGATCAGCCAAATAATTACAGAGGTATTGTTTAACCAGCGTGTTGAGCAAAGTTTATACAGAACATAAAACCTTTGAATAAAAAAATTTATTAAACTAAATGGGTCAGAACAAGAAGAACAAGAACAGAAAAGAATAAAATAGAAGAGCAGCAAGCAGGCTTCAGACAAGGATATAGTACCGCAGTTGACCATATTTGTTACTCTCTATATGCAAACTGTTAGTAATTTCTGGCTAGGAAAACAAACTTTATGTTTCGTCGATTTTTCGATTTTAAAAAAGGCTTTTGATTCTGTTGATTAGAAATTTATTGTGGTCGATTCTGAGGAAAAAATAAAAAAAAAAAATGGCGTGAAAGTAAGCTGTATTGGGCACTGAAAGGTTATGTATAATGAGGCATTAGCGCATTAGCTTGTGTGCGCAATCAGGATAGTTACCACAGATTATTTTTATAGTGCCCGAGAGGCGGTAAACAAGGATGGTACTCCTAAGTCCATTATTGTTTTCATTTTTTATCAATCAATTCGAATTACCTATTGAATTTTCTTAAACAGGCAAACACGGTGTATCCAAACTCATCCCAGGTGCAGTAGAATTAATTTCTTTTATATTGTAGTTGTGCTGATGATGCTGTTATTTTACCTTATTGTCAGTATTTCTATTGTTGGACTCCAGAACCATTTAAATGGGCCTTAAAAAGAGAAGCTGACCAGATTTACACTTGACACAGTTAACCTTGAAAAAACATAATATAATAGTGTTTAGATTGGGATGGGGGGCTACTTAGCTAGAAAGAGAAAGATGGTTCTTTTTCTCTTTGGAAATGATCAAATTGCTGTAACTAATTCTTATATATACTTAGGAATGTCCTTCACAACTAAACTGAGTATATACACTGCTGCCTTGTCTGATGTTTGTAGAAAAGGAAGAAGAGGTAACTGGTAGAAATAATCAAAACGTTGAAAGAACTAGGCGCAATAGAGCCGGGTCTGTTCTCGAAACTGTTCGACTTCTCAGATTGAACCAATCCTAACATATGCTGCTGAGTATGGGGATTAAGTAGGAAGAAAAGGAAAACGAATCGAAGTAGTACATACATTTGCTATTAAAAGGATTCCTTAATGTCCCCCTATAATGCCTCAAATAAAAAAAGCATACGGAGAAGCGAAAGAAACAGGTAGATATCCACTTCATATAAGAACTTCTGTGAAATGCATAAACATAAAATTGCATAGGACTGATTAATTTACCTATGACAAGAATCTGCATGCAGAGACAGGCCTATGAAATGCTTTTGTCGTTGCATGAACGGCGAGACATTTCAACTGGGTATCAAATATTCACAAAATTTTGACTATAAATGGATTTTGGAATAGTATGGTTAAACCCAGGGGGGTGGGTCATGAAAAACAGTTTTATTTCTTTACTTTAAAAGACAGGATGGATTATCGCATGTAGTAAACAAAAAACGAGGTTGGCACTCTGGAGTTCTACGGAAAATAATGATAGATAAAGATGGTACATTTCCTTAAGGATATTATTTCAAACAGAGAAATACTTAACATGTGCGTTAGGAACTATTGGCACAGAATTAATTTTGACAAGATTTCGGTTAAGAGTAATTGGTCTAAAAAAAAATTGTAAAAGATGGTTCCTAAAATGCTTCAATTAATCAGGAAGATACCATTGTCATGTTGCGACAATGAGGGTGAAGACGAGGTGCATTTTTTTATATTTTACTGTGAAGCTTATAAACATATTCGAAAGAACTGTTCCTGGTTTAGTATCCTTTTCTTGAGTTCCAACGACGAATTAGTGTCGCGAATATTCTTTTGCAAGTGATAATCCCCAATAGGTTAGGGCAAGAATTAGCTAGATATATCGCTCTTTCTCGACGCAAATCAGACAAAAAAAATGAATGCTCCTTAATGAGAAATCGATCAAATTAATTTACTGCATGAACCACAAATGATTCTGATTATTATTGCATATATAAACGGCTGCCCTGATTACTGATGGGATGATTGTGGTAAGGGAATGGAGTGAAGGGGGGGGAGGAGGGGGAGAGTGGGGGGGGGGGGGAGGGGGCGGATGAGTAACGGGAGGGAAGACACAGGACTAAGGTGAAATGAGGTGAACGAATTTCTGTGAATGTTGTTGGAATAGTGTACGTGGCGTGAATAATGTGGCATGTGTGATTCTGCTTTTTGTGAATGGGAACAATAATCGATTGTCAGAGGTAATATTTTGCTTGGGGGGGGTAATTTATTTGGATAATTTCTCTATATACGGGCCGCTTCTTCAGGTGAGGGGGGCTCTTGGACCTAAACTCATATAAACGTTGTCCTGTCACCTCTGATCTCCCCCATCGCCCCCCCCCTGACTCCTTGGCCAATCTGCTTCCTCGTCAAATCTCGATCGCGTCTTCTCCTTCGGTTCTGCTCTCCTCCTATCAATCTCCTTCCTCATCCCTGCATCCTATCTCTCGCCTTCTCTCTTCTGCTCCTCTCTCTCTTCCTATTCACCGCATTGCTCCCTCAGCGTTCCAATTAAAGCACTAACCATGCAGGGTGTAACGACACTGATCCAGTTCGGGTGTCTGTGCATGATCATCTCGGCATTGCGTCCCGGGTCGGGGCCTAGTGACGACCTTGTCCTGACGCCACATACAGTCGCCTCTCCAATGGCCTTCTGTCTTGCACTTCTTTGGGGGCTGACATTTGGAAGCTGTTCTTGATGAGCCTAAATGGGCCTGGTGTCTAGTAGCGTTAGGATACGTCTAAAACGACGGCAAGAAGCGCTGGTAGGGCTTTCGAGGATCTCTTGTCATCTGCCAGGTACCCGTTGGGCAGCAATTCTTGCCTCTAAAGACGCGAATGTCCAGAGAGTATGGTTTTCAGGCTTCAAGCGGTTTTCTCATGGAAGCTTCCGTGGCAAGCAAACTCATCTGGGTCTTTCGCGTCACCCACAAATCATTCTTCCACTCATCTAGTGTACAACCCGCTAGACTAAAAACACCCTGACTGGGGTTCAGGGAGGTTCAGAATACTGTCAGGCATGGATGAGTGGACATGGGCGAAGTAGGGATCCAGGTCTGGGATGTAGTGTGGCATGGCGTGCAGCTTGGCAGGATAATTCTGGGGCAGAGCCTGGTTACAAGCTGGGTGAGAAGCATGGTCTACTTGTTTGAATGCGGCTACTCTGCCATGAATACCGTGAGGGCAGACGTCAGCAGTAATATCCCACTGAAGTCAGTACAAAACTTGACAGGCCTGTTTGTTGGACGAAGTGCAGACATCGGACATGCTGTGGGCTTAATTCAATGGCAACTCTTGAAGAGGACGGGCAACGCTTTCTGCAGGACAGGGTCGTCGCCCCTCTGGCTGGCGCGTAAGTTGGTGACTTCTAGTGCACTTTCCGGGCCGCTTGGCAGGTCAATTGTTGACCACACTGGCGGCAAGGCAAGTTTGGGCATCAGGCCCCGCTCTTTGTAGGCATGCGTGAAGGACATCTGTCGCGGCTAGAGACTTCTTACATGGCAGAATTGACGGGGCCGCAGACAAAGGGACCTGCCACACATGGGACATCGGTGCGTGACGTCATGCTAGGGTGTCTCAGGTTTAGGATAAGGGTGGCTAGGGCGTCCTGTTGGGTCGCTTGGTGGACGTTGGGAGTCTGAGACGAAAGAGAAAGGTACAGTTTGCATAGAGGCCCCACCCGCTATCATAGGCTCACTGTGTCATGAACCTGAAACTCGAAAGAAAGAGTAGTCAGAGAGAGAGAGTATAGGTAGCATAGAGAGAGAGAGCAGGATAGAGAGTAGAGAGAATTCTATTTTAATAGGGTAGTGGATGAAGGCATAAATACTTGTTGACATTTCTCATCCCTCTGTGGGGCACGAACAAATATGATGTACTGGTAGTGAGAAACAGAAATCAAAAGCAATATCGTCTGAAAAGTAACGCACTTCCCGCAATGCATGAATAAGCTTTGGACAACAAAAAAAGACAATCTAATTATGAATAAAAGAGAATTAAATCATGGGTGTGGGCGCAGACTAGATGAGAGAGAGCGAGAGTAGTACATGAGCAGACAGAGCAGTACAGACCAGAGGGCGTGGCGAACAGAGGCAGACAGCAAATCGTATGACCGGAGAGGGCAGACTTACATGCAGACGGAGCAATCCAGCGAACACTGCAACTATTTTGTTGTTCAATCAACTCCGCGGCTACCCCTTTCCGTCCCGCTCCTTCTGGCCTAACAGAGATGTGTTTTGCAGAACTCATCGGTAGGCTACGAAATTTGGGCCTCACAATGGTTCTACATAGGCTTTAGAAGCTATATCACTGCATGAGCAGTCCTGAGAGTGTAAGGAGATTTGAATTAGACTTCAAGGTCTACATAGTTGCCTAAGGCTATATCACTGCTGACCGATCGCATGGGGTTAAATATCAGTTTACATTAGGGCTTCAGGTCTAGCATGAGGGCCTAACTGGCTATTCACTGCGCCGAGTCCTGGGATTAAAGAGGCAGTTGACATTAGGCTTTCAAGGTCTCCATACTTTAAGGTCTATATGCACTATTGATCAGTCCTGGAGGCTATATCACATACTTGACTATTCCTGGAGTTAATTGACATTTGTACATTCCAAAGAACTTCAAGGTCCTAATAGCTTTAAACTATATCCATCTACACTACTGGGCTATCCTGGAGGTAATGATAGCATTTGACATTGAGGCTCCAGGTCTACATACTTCAGCTATATCCCTACTGACAAATCCTGGAGTTAAGGACATTTGGCATTAGGTCTCCAAGATTCTACATAGCTTTAAGGCTGTATCACTGCTGATGCAGTCCTGGGTTAAGTACAGTTGACATTAGACTTACAAGGTCTTACTAGCTGTAAGCTAGACACTGGGCTGAAATCTGGAGTTAAGACAGTTTGACATTAAACTTCAAGGCTTACATAGGGGCCTTTAACGGTGCTATATCATCTACTGCGACTATTCCATGAATGTTAAAGGACTTTGACATTAGTACTTGGGCAAGGTCTTACATGTGGCTTTATATAGCTATATCACTCTAGCTGTGACTATCCACTCCTGGAGTAAAGCCATTTGACATTAGAAGCTTCAAGAAGGTCGACAATAGCTTTAAGGCTATAGGCACTACTGACAATACCTGGAGTTAAGAACATTGGGCATTAGGGGGCTCCAAGGTCTAGCGTATTCTAAGGCGTATATATCCTACTGCACTATCCTTGGAGTTAGGACATTTGGCATTAATTCAAACCTCCAGTTGCTTGATGTTCTTTTGTAAGAAAGGCTCCCTCTTCGCTATTTAAAAAATGATACTTGAAATTAGAGGGCCGACAGTTTGTCGTGGGCAGAATAAGGGCCACCGTTATGTCTTTTTTTTATATCTTGGGCTTTGCAGTAGCATACATGCTAGTATGTATAATTTAAATAGCTCACTATGGCTTGAAGCCACATGATGGTGGGCAGGGCATGAATACAATACAACAATGGTATTGAAGATCGTGTTCCCCTAACTTCTTCAGTTTCACACACCCCTACAGGCAGCTATGCATGTTGGGATATTATACAAGAGCAGACTTATGCTTATTTATATGTGTTTGCGTACAATGTTGCATATTGTTAATAGTATTATTCAAGCTGCCCATTTTATATTGGCTATGATGGTGGGAGTCGAATTTGCTTCACAGTCGTCTACGCCTATGAGGGAATGAGGTCAAGTGGGATAAAAAACAAAAAAAAAAAATAAGTAAATGCTGGCATTATTGGCTACTATGTGCCGCTTGCGTCCCTCCACCCACTGCCACCCCTCTGCCCGCACACAGTGATCGGCTTTGTCTAGCTCACGCTCCTGCCTCCGGGCTCCCAATGCAAAAACCTTTCCGTACCCCCTGTATGGGTGCATACCACACCACGCACTACAGTTTAGTCATCTTTATTCTGGGGGGGGGTCCGGCTGGCACAGGCACAGAGCTGCAAGCTGACAGCATGTCCTGAATCATGCACAATTAAATGCTTCATGCTGCTTTCATATGATCTACATCCTCCCTATAAATCCTGGGGGCTGTCTGTTATCATATACTAGCAGAGTGCCTAAACTTCAGGAGTTGGCGATAGAATGGGGGCTTGCGATAGCGGACCTCTGTCGCCTACAGTGTTTGGCGACCGCCCCCCGTTTGATTCCCTTGCTTCGTGTCGGATGCTGAGCGATCAAATCAGAAGAGGTACCTGGTTGAAGAGCATCAAGCCTCACAGCACTGGCCCAAACACATCACACGTAAGATCTTTTTGGCAGCAAAGGGTCAGGCGTCGCGCTGGCAATGGTATGCGATGAATCGGTCGTCTGTTGAGAAAAAGCAAAAGAAAAAATGGCCCTTCCTGCGTTTAAAAAATGAGCGTCACCTGAAAGAGTGACGTTTTCCATCCGCTACTATAACTTCACTAGAAATGTTTGCAGAAGTGTGTAAAATTGCACAGGTGTCGCGCAAATAATAGACGACGATAATTATGATACATTAATAGCTATAATAGCAGTATCTATGTAGAATTATAGAGGAGAGTAATTATAATGTGTATGATAATGCTGACATACTGTTATTATGTATTCTTATCATCAACTATTCTTCGTTCTTTATTATGCATTCATTATTTATTGTTGTTTGTTGTGTTGTTGTTGTGTGTTTATTGCTTATACAAAACAACAACAACAATAATATAATACATAATAATAATATAATATTATTGTTGTTGTTGTTGGTGTTGTTGTTGGTATTGTTAAACAACAACAAACAACAATGAATAGCTAATAATAATAATAATAATAATGAATAGTGCACACTTGCTACAAGGCATTACTATTATTATCATCATCATTGTTGTTGTTCTCTCTATCATCATTATTAGTGTTATTGGTTATTCTTATTATTATTATTTATTCATTTTATTTTGATATATTTATTCTTATTCTTATTATATAGGAGGAAACAGAAGGACTAAATGAGAACACAGAGAAGTACGAGTGATGACGATGACGACGACGGCAACAGACGATCGATGAGGTGAATGATGATGATGAAATGATGATGATGAGAGGTCGTATGGAAAAACCACAATACGTTGATATAAATTAGAATGAAGAAGGTGAGGATTCAAAGGCAGGCGAGGGAGAAGAGGACAGAAGGTGAAGGTTCAAGCGGACAGAGAGAAGGAGGATCAGAATGTGGAAGAGATTAAGAGGTATCAGTATTAGTAGAGAGGAAGAAGGTGATAGAATTCAATGG
The DNA here is from genome assembly GCA_016801955.1 of Conus betulinus. NCBI lineage: Eukaryota > Metazoa > Mollusca > Gastropoda > Neogastropoda > Conidae > Conus > Conus betulinus. The sequence continues at coordinate 12,437 of JADBJO010017533.1, read as the reverse complement.
TACCGTGAGAAGAGGACAGAATGTGAGGATTCAAAGCACATGGAGAATATACAGAAGGTGAAGGACTCAAGCAGGAGGGCAAAAGGTGAGAATAGGATCAGAAGGTGAGAATTCAGGGAAGGACAGGGAGAAGAGGAGGCAGAAGGTGTAAGGATTCAAAGAGCAGGGAGAAGAGGACAGAAGGTGAATGATTCAAAGAGCGAGTTAGAAGGGGAGTCGAGAAGGTGAAGAATTGCAAAGTCTGGCAGGGAGAAGAGGAGCAGAGAAGGTGCGGAATTCAAAGGACGGAGATAGGTGAAGGGATTCATAAGTCAGGCAGGGAGAAGACGGGAATGTGAGGACTCAATAGGAGGTGCAGAAGGTGAAGGATATTAAAAGGACACGAGAGAAGAGGCAGGCTGAGAAGGTGCAGGCTTCAAAGGACTGAAGGAGAAGAGGACAAGGTGAAGAATTCAAAGGAGTCAGGGAGAGAGAGGACAGAGAGGTGAAGAATCAAAGGACAGTAAGGTGAAGGATTTCAGGACTATGGTAGAAGTAAGGAACATAAGGTGAAGGATTCAAAGGACATAAGGTGAAGGTTCAAAGGACCTAGTGTGAAGATGACAGAGGTGAAGGCTTCAAAGTGACATGGAGAAGAGGGGGACATAAGGTTTAGATTCAAAGACAGGAAGCAAGAGAGCAGAAGGTGAAGAATTCAAATGACAGGGAGAAGAGGACTAGAAGGGAAGGAGCTGGGCAAAGGACATAAGGGAGGGGGGGATGAAAGCTTTCAGAAGTAGGACAGTGAAGACAGTAGGACAGAAGGTGCGGATCTCAAAGGACAGGAGAAGAGGACAGAAGGTGAAGGATTCAAGACAGGGAGATAAACAGAAGGAAGAATCAAGGACGGAGGAAAGCGGTACTATAAGGTGAAGGATTCAAGAACAGGAGAAGATGACAGAAGGTGAAAATTCAGGACATAGGTGAAAATTCAAAGGACATGGAGAAGTAGGTACAGAAGTGGAAGGATTCAAAAGGACAGGGAGAATTATGAGCAGAAGTGAAGGCAGAGGAGAAGGAGGACTGCAAGGTCGTCATGTTGTAAGATATGAGAATTTACCCGAAAATAGTGGGATTAGTGTGAGTAATTGAATATAACATAAGATGATATAAGAGTAGGTGGAACGTGAAACAAACTATAAACGCAAAGTAGGGCAAAAACAAAGAAGAAAGGTGGAAAGGATTTTTTCTTGTGCATAGAAATAAGAACTACTTTGATCAATGATGGGGGGGGGGCGGGGAGTTTGTATAAAGTAGAATTTGTCTGAAAGGCGCCTTTTGGGCAGTGATAATCTTTTTTTTTTAAGATATAAACTAATTTGCATTTACCTGGTAAAGAGACTGGTTATCGAGAAACAAAAGAAATCTAGATCTGAAAGCATTTTTAATCTTAGTTAAGTCGATGAGTGAGAATTAAAAAAAAAAAGTGAAGTTTGGGTAATGCGAAGAGTTGACTCAGAAAAGTAGTGGGGGGGGGGAGGATTAAACGCAAGAAAATGGCTGAAAACCACTTAGCAGGGTCCGGCGAATCGCAAAATAAGTGCAAAAGGAATAACAAAGAAGATAAACATATTTATACATCGTAACAGAGGGTTAAAAAGATTTCACCGTGCAAATGCTACAGTGAAAAAACTGGGAAAAGGAGTACATTAAGTAATAAGCGCGTTCCCCAAATCTCCATCATTCCGAGCTCCCAACGCGCAACACAGCTGTCCTCCTTTCTTGGGTGCTTATCCCCAGCCCATATCTCTGGGCATCGTTTGCCTCCCCAGTTTAGGCCGCAAAGTTTTCTTTCTTTTGTGGCAGATTGTTTGTTCATATAAGATAAGCTGTAACGGTGTCCATCAAATCTGGCATGATTACTTGTGGGGGATAATAGAGGGCAAAGGTGGTAATGAGGTGGGGAGAAAGACTGGTTTTGGTAGTAAGATGGGGGGATGAAGGTCGCCTGTTACAGATTTTAAACAATGTAAATAAAATAGGGCCGCTATGTGTCACCATCTGTGACATCGCGATGATTCCCAAGTGTGTGGGCATGTGTCTATTGGTAGGGCAGGAATTCAGCCCTGTGTACGAGAACAAAAATAGTTTCCACTGGATCTGTGATGGAAAGAAGCGTGTGAGGTTACAGAATCGTTTTCCAAGCGGGTGAGGGGGGGGGGGGCCTGTTGAGGAAAGAAGCTTGAGGTAGACAGAACGTTTCGCAATGAGGCTGTTAGAAAGGAAAGGAGCCTGCTGTACAGAAAACGGTTCCCAAGGAGGCTGTGTAGGGAAAGAATCTTTCTGTGTTATGGTGAATTGTGTTTAATCTCAGGATCTCTAGCACTGTAAAGAAGTGATAACGATATCCTGAACCATTCACTGCATGAACGACCACAGGAGATGTGATGTGGCTGGTGGATTGTGTGGGTGAATGATCATTGTCACTTTGTGATAGCTGATTCGGAAGGAATCAAGGAAGACACATCAGAATCAAATACAATAATAACTCAACAAGAAAGACTACCTCAATGTAAAAGTAAAGATTACCACAATTCAAGCAACCAATCATTTTGAGCACACCTTTTTCTCGCTGCGGCTGGTTAAATTCCATGCAGATCTAGATGAATGTCGAGATGACTGTTGATCCTTATATATTTTTCGCTGCTCTCTCTTAGTATGTGGCGCACACGCATGTGGCGTGCGCGCAGGTAACGCGCAAGCCGCGCGCGCATGCGAGCGCGTGTGTGTGTGATGATGTCAGAATATGAGAGTTGTATGCCTAAATAGTGAATTCCGTCTTCCATGTATTGAATATTCCATTTCATCTAGGGTCCAAATTGTGTCCAATTTCATCAACTGCTAACATGTGAAATTGACAGCTGCCTATCTAATTAATCAGTAACAACAGACCATGGCCGACACATAAATGACGTTTGAACTGATTCACAGAGCTTATATAGATACAAATATGTCTGCATACGATCTTTAAAAGCCCCAAAAGTGTTTCACACGCATACAATGTATTTGTTGTGCGCACATAGTGACGACTGAAGGTATCTGTTTCTTTGTATTTAACACACACCAGGACTGCTGGCCACAGTGCATAGCCGCGTCTGTTCAGGAGCATGATAGATAACAGATATCAGTTGTGACCCCACAAGCCTGGACGGAGCACAATACAAAAAAAAATTGTAATCAACAACTCCTGGACACGAAAACTTAAGAATAACGAAAACCCACAAATATTTACACATACCTGTGATCTCAAAGTGTGGGGAAGGGACAAAGAAACGAACCACGGAGTTGTGTCTGACTGTGATCGACGACCAGAATCCCAAATGCCGGAGGGGCCTCACAACCCACCGCTTGACTGTTTGTTGACGGGTTGCTAATTTGTGATGTCATAACCCCCGCCCACAAACTGTGAGTGTGGGCCGTCGCCGTTGTCAGTGTCGTCTCCCTGTCACCGGTGGTCTCTTGACACACACAGCGACACCGACACAACACACGGCAGTATCGCAATGAGTACATGCATCAGGACTGGCTGACGATCCCAACTGATCAAGCTGTTGGAAAGACCAATAGACAGACTGAAAAAAGATGGTTTAACAGATAGTATAGAGACAGTCAGTCAAGACCACAAATTCAGACAGACAGACAACAGACAGATGCATTATATGTGCACACACTGCTGTGATAGTCGTAACTCGCCATATAGTAGAGGGAGTAAGGACAATGACATTGAGCGATTGAATGGAGTGATAGAAACAGAGTGTTGGTTGGATTCGGGCATGTCATTGAAGGGAGGGGAGTTGGGGTGGGGGTGGGGGGTGGAGAGCAGGGGTTAAAACCGGGAGGGGGTTTGCAAAGACATGAAAAGGGGGAGGACAGACATGACGGAGAAAGGCAGGAGGAAGGGGGGTAGGAGTGGGGAGAAAGAGAAGTTCGCTTACAGTGACAATAGAGACAGTGGTGAAGGTAGACCGGTTTTATGCTGTTAAGACAAATAAAAAACATTTGTCTGTCTCTGCCTTCTGTCTCTGTGAGTCTGTCTGTCTGTCCTGGTATGGGCTGTCCTGTGGAGGGGATGTGCAGTCAGGGTGGAGGTGGATGCAGTCAGGATGCTCGTGATGGATGAGTGCAGTCAGGGAGTTGCTAAGCGTGTTGGCGGGGATTGGCATCGTCAGCGGAGTGTTGTCTGTTGAGGGGATGTGGCAGATCAGGAAGTGTGTAGCCTGGTGGAGGGTAGGGGCAGAATCAGGGAGTGTTAGTGCGTTGTGGAGGAGGAGTGCAGTCAGGGGGTAAGGTGTTTATCTTCTGGAGGTGATTGTGCAGGTCGATATGAGTGCTAGTCTGTGGATGGTAGGCCGTCCAGGGAGTGTTAGCTGTGAGATGGGGGAGTGCAGTCATAGTGCTAGTCTGTGGAGGGGAGTGCAGTCAGTGGGAGTTGCTTGAGCTCGTGGAGGGGAGTGCAGTACCAGTGGGAGCTGCTGGCTGGGATGGAGGGGAGTGCGCAGTCAGGGAGTGCCCAAGCTTTAGGTGGAATGCCTCAGGGTGTTAGGGGTGGAGGGTAGGGCCAGTATGTGCTGAGGGTCATGAGTGCAGTCCAGGAGTGTTGTCCAGCTGTGGCGGGGGAGTGGGCCAGGTGCATGTGGAGTGGCCAGTCTGGGGCGTCCGGATCGTGTCAGTTCTAGTCGTGCTAGGTTGTGGGAGGCTGCAGTGCAGTCAGGGAGTGCTAGCGCTGTGGAGGGTCCGGGAGTTAGCAGTCAGGGAGTGCATAGCGTGTGGAGGGGAGTAGCAGTCATGGAGTGTTCGCTGTGGAGGGGCAGTGCAGTCAGGGAGTGCTGTGGAGGGGAAGTGAAGCAGGGCTTCAGTGTCAGCTGGAAGTGTTAGTGCCCTGTGGAGAGGGTGCCAGCGTGGATGGGGAGTGCCGGCATGGAGGCAGCTAGTGTGGGAGGGAGTGCAGTCAGGGAGTGGGCTAGCTGTGGGAGGGAGAATGCAGTGCAGGAGTGTTAGTTAGCTGTGGAAGGGGAATGCAGTCAGGAGGTTCGCAGTTGCTAGTGATAGCTGTGGAGGGGAGGTGCAGTCAGGGGAACAATTGGAGGGGTAGTGTTAGGTGGAGGGAGTGGCAGTCAGGGGAGTGCGAGCTGATGTGGAGGGGAGTGGCAGTCACGGATTGTTAGCTGTGGAGGGGAGTGTATGTAGCCGGGAGGGGGTTAGCTGTGGGAGGGATGTGCAGGGGGGGAGTGAGGGCTAGCTGTGGAGGGGAGTGCAGTCAGGGAGTGCTAGCTGTGGAGGGGAGTACAGTCAGTGAGTGCTAGGCTGTGGAGGGGAGTGCAGGGTCAGGCGAAGTGCTAGCTGTGGAGGGGAGGCAGTGGGGATTGTGACTGTGGAGGGGAGTGCATAGCTGTGCTAGATGTGGAGGGGAGGGCAGTCTAGGACAGTCTAGCTGTGGAGGGGAGGGCAGTCAGGGATGCGGAGTTAGCTGTGGAGGGGAGTGCAGTCAGGGAGTGATATCTGTGAGAGGGATTGCAGTCAGGGAGGGTTAGCTGTGGGAGGCAGTGCCGAGTGATAATGGGTCCTTGCAGTCCTGTGGGACACATACAGGGTCACCGGCAGACGACCTTGCAGCGTGGAACAGGGTGAACCAGTGTCACGTACTTTACTGTTATGTAAAGGTACAGGGGGCAAGTTCCACACACACACACACACACACACACACGCATGGGACGCGGTGTTTGTGTGGTGGTGGATGTGTGGTCCTGGGAAAAATCATGTTGGCTTTACATGCACAGTGTGTGTGTAGTGTGCGTGTGTGTGTTGTGTGTGTGTGTGTGTGTGTGTGGTGTGTGTGTGTGTGTGTTGTGTGTGTTGTGTGTGTGTGTGTGCCATGTGAAGTGTGTGTGTTGTGTCGTTGTGTGTGTGTGTGTGGTGTGTGTGTGTGTGTGCACTCGCACATTCGTCGTGTGCCAGCAATCTTGTGAAGTGAAACGTTCAACCTCTTGTGGTCTGCTCAAGTGTTCAGTAGTTGGGGTATTGGGCTACGCCCAGAGATTCTGAGCGTGTAATGATTGTTGGTGTTGCTGTTGTTATTTGTTTGTGTTGTGTGTTGTGTCTTTGTGAGGTATGCTGTCTGCTAATGTATATTCTGATGCCATTTCAAAGTATGGGCATGTGTGTGAGGTTCCGTGTGCTCTGCAGGTTATTGCATGTATTCATGCATGCATATGCATGTAGTCCGTGTGTATAGTATGTATATCGTGTTGTATAGATAGTATGGTATTTGTGTGTGTTGTGTGTGTGTGTGTGTGTTTGTGTGTGTGTGGTGTGTGTTATATATATAATGTGTGTGAGGTGTGTGTGTTGGGGTGTGTGATGTGTGTGTGTGTGTGTGTTTTGTGTGTGTGTGTGTGTGTGTGTTGTGTTTGTGGTGTGTTGTGTTTTGTGTGTTGTGTGTGTGTGTAAGATGTGTGTGTTGTGTGTGATGTGTTCGAGGCGAGTGCTTGTGGGCAATCTTCGTTTAAAAATATAATCGTGGCAGTCTTCTGTCAAGCGTACCCCCAACTCGCACAATGTTGGCAAGGTTCAAAACTATGCATCACGGCTGTAGCGACTTCTTGAGCATATTGACTTGTTGTTAGCGTGACCTCTGTGTTGTGTGGGTGTGTGTGTGTGTGTGTGTGTGCTGTGTGTGTGTGTGGTCGTGCGTGCGTGCGTGCTTGCGCGCGCGCCGCGCGCAGCGCGCGTGTGTGTGTGGTGTGGTGTGTGTGGTTTGTGTGTTTGAGTATGTATTGAGTCGTGTGTGAGTGTTGTGCGCGTGGACTGTGCGTGCCGTGCGGTGCTTGCGTGCGTGCTGTGCGTGCGGTGTGTGGTATGTGTATACTGTAGTGTGTGTGTGGTGTGTGTGTGGTGTGAGTGTGTTGAGTGTGTGTGTGTGTGTGTGTGTGTGTGTGTGTATGTGTGTGTGGGTGTGTGTGTGTTTGGTATGCGGGTGTGTGTGTGTGTGGTTGACTCTGTGGTGCTAAGTGTGGTGTGTGTGTATGTATGATGGTGTGTGTGTGGTGTGTGTTTGTGTGTGTGTTTGTGTGTGTGTGTGTGTGTGTGTGTGTGTGTGTGTGTGTGTGTGACTAAGTGCGTAGTGTGCTGTGGCGTAAGTGTGTATGTGTGTGTGTGTGTTGTGTGTTTGTGTATGTGTGTGTGTGGTGTGTGTGATGTGTGTGGTGCTGTGTGTGTTTGAGTAGTGTATGACGTGTGTGAGTGTGGGGTGGTGGCTTGTGCGTGGCAGTAGCGTGTGTTGAGTGTATGTGTGTGTGTGTGTGTGTGTGGTGTGTGTGTGTGTGTGTGTGTGGTGCGTGTGTGTGTGTGTAGTGTGTGTGTTGTAGCTGTGTGTGTGTGTGTGTGTGTTTATGCGTGTGTTAGTGTGATCTGTGTCGTGGGTGTGCGTGCGTGCTGGGGCGTGTGTGTGTGTGTGTGTGTTATGCGGCGCGTGTGGCGTGGGCGTGTGTGTGTTTGTGTGTGTGTTGCTGTGCGTGCAGGTGTGTGTGCGTGCGTGTGTGTTCGTGGGCGTGGCGGTTAATGGTCATGCATGCAATTTGTGTGCGTCCGTGCTGTGTGTGTGTGTGTGTGTGTTGTGTGTGTTCGGTGTGTGTAGTGTGTGTGTGTGTGGTGTGTGTGTGTGTGTGTGTGTGTGTGTTGCGGGTGTAGTGTGTGTGTGTGTGTGTGTGTGTGTGTGTGTGTGTGTGTGTGTGTGTGTGTCGTGTGGGCTGGCCGCCCGCGCCGCGGCGCACGTGGTGTGTCATGTTACCACGTGTGTGTGTGGCGTGTGGTGTGTTCTTGCTTGCGTGCGGCGCTGCGTGTGCGGCGCGTCGCGCGCACGTTTGTGTGTGTGGCGGGGCGTGCGTGCGTGGCATGCCTGCGGTTATGAGTGCGGTGCGTGCGTGGGCGTGAGTGCGTGGCTGTGTTAGTGCGTGCAGACGCGCGGGCTGCGGCATGCCTGTGTGTGTGTGTTGTGTGTGGTGTGTGTGTGTGTGTGTGTGTGTGTGCGTGGGTCTGTCGTACCGTGCCTGTGTGTGTGTGGTGTGTTTGTGTGTAATTAGAGATGTTTATAGTTTGGCAGAAAGTGGGGCCCGTGTAGCTGAGGGCTTGACGGGCGGCTCAGGTTTATGGACAGAACCTTTTGGCAGAGTAGGGCAACTCTTTCGTAACTCAAAAAAAGTTCTTAGGGGGGCACATCAAAAGTGCGAATGTTTCATGCCGGCCTAGGGTAGAGATTATTTCTGTTGGGGCGTAATATAGCTTCGTAACTTTATTGAGTGTTCCGGCCTCCTTCCCCCTCTCTCCTCTCCTTCAACCTTCCCCCCCTCTCCCCCTTCGGGCTTCACACGCCCCCCCGGGCCGGTCCCTCCTACAGCCCCAACAACCCCCCCCCCCCACATCCCGCAACTACACACAACGGCAACCACCCACTAATCCTCTCGTTCACTTAGCTTAGGCGCTAGATAGTTCACCACGAGGCTGCTTCAGGGGTCGCTTAACTTATCCTGAGCAGCCTGGGCAGTATTGTTCGTTAGTTGTGTGTTTGTGTTGTGTGTATGGGGGTAATGTTTGAGGGTGTGGCGGAGGGCCTCAAATCTGTCCAGAAAAAGGTGACGGGCTCGGCGTTAAAGTGAACTCATTTTACGTTACCATTTCTATATAGCCATGACAAATTTTGCTGTGGTTAGCACCATGGATGGGGCTTGTGACATTGTGAGAATTTGTGACGGTAACATCCCTAGCATCCTCTCTTCTCAAACACTTTCGTCAGCGATTCATTCTGATCATCACCTTCGCTCCCATCTCTCGCATCGTTCTTCATCTCTCGCTCAATATCATCTCTGTGTCGCACCACTCTGGCCTAATCAAACCGCTTGTTCTGTCATGTCAAGTGATCTTCATTTCTCTCAGAGCGAGACAGCTTCTACCTATACTACTAATGAGCAGCTGTTGTTGTGCCTTGTCGATTTTATGTAAATGGGGCAGATTTGAAGAGAGTTATTGCGAACATGTTGGTGGCGGCACGCGAGCGCGCGCAGTGGTCATGCACGCCCGGTGTGTGTGTGTGTGTTTGTGTGTGTGTGTGTGTGTTGGGCGTCGGCGTCCACCGCGGCTTGCGTGTGTGTGTGTGTTTGTGTGGCCCTGGAACGCACTTGCGAAGTCAGCGCAGTAGGCTCCTACTATGGTCTTATCTTTCCTCTTCTGCTGTTAGGCGGCCTAACCCCTTTTTTTCGGGTCATTCGCTGTGTCGTTTACTCAAAGGGTTTTTTTTCAATTTTATTTTTTTTTAACCTTTTTTCATGCTCGTTTTACATCAACGTTAACAGCACTGGAACATAACAAGCATTTTAAACACATAAAGAGTAATATTTTTTTTTAAGCCGAAACATAGCTGCCAAAGGGAAAAAAAGATCTACTGAAAGGAAAGGAAACAGCACACACACACCACCCACTCACTACACACATTACTCCATGCGTACATCATGGAACGAAGAGTATCGATGCAATATATTAAGATGTATAACAGGCAAATCTCAGGGCAAGAATAAAGAACTATTTGTAATGCATGTATGGTTCATGAATCGAGTAAGTTGGTGTGATGCGCTCTTGCTAAAACTACTTCATTGTATTCGATTTATGAAATCTCAGAGCAGCCCATTGTTTTGATTATCAGATGCAGAAATTTTACTGGAGAAGAAATATCACTTACAAAATTACAATTATTCATATTTCTTTGCAATCTTTTCTGCCTTCTTTCGTCTTTTGTCGCCCCCTAGTTTTTTCTTTTCATAGCGCATTTCTATAAGTTGGGTAAATTATGGTAACGACCATCCTTGTTTTAAAAAACATAGGTCCATATCCAATTTATATCTGGCTTGTTGTATTTTTGCGATTTTATAACTTGAACGTAGGGGGTACCTTTGGAACGGAGACTATATCAGGAATACAATAGGTCAAATTTGCCATTTATAGATCTACTGTTTTCCTAAAAGAAATTATTAAATCTAAAAAACCGTAGAGTCTGTAGAGACATGATTATTTCATCATAATCCAAAAAGTATAACTTTCTCACGAAATGTAAGTTTTTTATATGGAAAGCACTTTTGATTTTAGGCTAGTTCTCCCTCCAAATTTTCCCGGACAAAAGCTGTTTTGAGTAATGACACTCCCCAGAAAATATGCTGCTATATATTGTGTTCCTTAGTTTTCTCTACAGAAATCACAGTTGTTATTTCCGCCACTATCACATATCGTACCCCCCATTTCCTTTAAAACTACGTTAGTATTCCAAGAAATCCTGTGTACGACGATACGAAGCTGCTGCAGCCATTTAAGTTTTATTATTTCCTGTATTTTATGACTTTGGGGTTGAAAAACCCTTTCCCCAAGAAATTTTCTGTTCGCCCCTAATTTTTCAGTCCATTTTTCTGGCACGAATTAGGAAGTTTACTGTCAAATGTTGAAAAGGTCATAGTAAGTCTTGATCTTGGGTCCCTTGGGATATAGAGTATATATTATTTTTAGAGCTCTTGGGGCTGTTGGTTTCTTCTTTTATATTTTGATTAATTGATATTTTTAAGACCAGAGAACCAGTTTGCTGTATATATTTCGCTAATATAGAGCTTACACAGCAGCCGTAGTAAGCCAAGAAGAAGCATACACCCATATCATATTTTCTTCTATTAAATTCGTTTAAAAACTTAGAAAACCTTCCGTCGTTTTCAAAAAAGTTTTTTCAAAAAAAATGTGAAACACAGTAAACAAACCCCTTTCCAAGTCCAATTTATATCTGATTAAACATTATTACCAATTTTAAAATTTATCATTATGAAAGCTGGCCTGGCTCGGACAGTAGCAATGACTCGCGATTGTGTTTTTTTACTTGGGCTTTCAAGGTGTCCTACAAAAATCTCTATATTGCGTCATGAATGTATGGTTCCTCAGAATACATTATTGTATTTTATTCAAAGGATAACAAGGACGGGACAATATTTTTCTATTTCTTTTCGAAAAAAGGATACATTTACCACTGGCAATATTTTTCCATTTTCCACTTGTGTTTTTTGTTTTTTTAAATCTATCTTCTTAGTTGATAGGTAAAGTTTTAAAGCATTTCGATATGCTTTCTAATATCGGTTATGCCCCACCGCCCCCCCCCCCCGTACCCCCGCCCCCCCCGCGCCCCTGTGCCCCCCCCCCCCCCCCCACCACGTGGCACTTATATCCGGTATGCCCCCCCCCCTCCCCCCCCCCACCCCCCCCCCCCTTTATTATTTTATTTTTTTATATTGCAATTTTTTCTCACTTATAATTTTTCTACTCGTTTATTGCAGTTCCACCCATTCCAAAACAAACGCAAAAACACATTCTCTGACAATCATTTATGAAGTCATCTGGTGGATTTTGGAAGTAAAATCCATAGATGAATCAATTTAGATAAAATCAAAGAAGATTTTAACAGCAGGCAGGCAACTCGTCCAAGAGGAGTAATGTTTCTTTTCATCCATATTTTTAAACAAAGCTGTTATTTCTGACAATTTTTTCCAGCATAATTAATCTTTTCACAGTTTTTTTTTTCATTTTGTGAACCATATTCCCAATATCTTATTTTAAACTTATGCAGGGTTCCATTGTATATTATTTAAATGTTGCAATATATTTTATTTTGAGCCCTTTTCTTACTACCTATAGGCCATATTGCTTGTGTGTTTTATCTGCATTTAGGAAAAGTCCTGAAAACTTTCCAAATTTCTCTATTAATTGGACAGATCTTTCAAAAGATATTCGATCCGATCCCCATTATTCATTAATTGTGTATCATCAGCAAATTGTGATATTTTAAGTTCTTTGTTGTTTATTTTAACACCCCTTTTATATCTTTATCTTCTCTAAATCATAAATTGCTAAGAGCTTTAGGCTACACATAGTATGAATAGATAAAGGCGAAAGTGGATCTCCCTTGTCTACAGCCTCTTTCCATGTGAAACCAATCTGAAGTTTGACAAACGCGTTAACTATAACAGTTGATTTTATGTTTTTTATAAAAATGTTTGTATCTGGCAATTACATATGCTATTTTCGAAAACCATATTCTCTCAAGATTTTAAATAAAATTCCCAATCGAGAGAATCAAAACGCTTTCTCAAAATCTAAACAGAGTAAAAGTCCGGGTACTTTGTCCTCTTCACTCCAGATAGTTAATTAGGTCATAAATTAAGCCCCGTTAAATGTTTTGGTTTTTATTCCCCAAAGGATATTCTATTTTGTCAATGAACACTGGTTCCCCTGAATCTTCCACTTATTTAGGTGTGCTGCGGAGAGAACCGTTTTTTTTTAATTTCTATATTTGGCGGACGCAAACAATGCAGAACCCAATTTTT
>JADBJO010017532.1:58669-61118 GCA_016801955.1 Conus betulinus | reverse complement strand
CAGATCAACCTCCACATCACAATATCTTTCAAGGATCACATTGACCAATACAGTAATTTCGTAAATTCACCAACCACTGAACCCAATTCACCAACCACTGAATCCTTAACTGAAACAGAAACCTTATTTGTTGACCTTCACTCTTAAATCAACCTACTTCATGTTCCTGGGCTTATCTTTTGTGTTTTGAAAATGTACAATGTTCCATGACACAGAGAGGGAAGGAGAGGTGCCACACAGCTTCTAAGTTATGTTACAAACAATCAATGGACACCCCTTCAGGGAAAAATTCGTTACACTTTGCTAACTAACATTCAAAGCAGACTGCATCAAATTCAGCCATGAGTACATTTCACTGGCATGTTTATGCATCATTCTTTTAGGAAGAAAAGAAAAATACCCCCACCCATCCTTCCCCCAAACATAAAAAGGGACAAGAAAAAAAAATCATAACCAGTGCCCCTGTTATCAACTTTTTCATGTACTTATGCAAGTCGGTACACTGAAACTTGTTGCAAAAATTTAAGTCAGTTTGTGACATTCTCCCACCAACATGCGCCCCCCTTTCTACTCTCCACTCCCTGGTAAAGGAGGGGGGAAAAAGAAATAAAAATAAATGCTTTTGATTTGTACACAACCTTATGAATAATAACAAAAACAAAAGTTAACTGCCTTTCTTCCCCAGGCTGGAATATGGGTTGAAGCACCAAAACATCCAGGGCCTAAATCCTGTGGGGATCCCCCTTTACTGTCCAGATAACCACTGTGCCAAGAAAAATCCATCTATCTGGCAACTTTTTTTTTTTTACTTCTAAGGTATGCACAGAGAGAAACAATACATTTTTAATCCATTAAATTCATCACTTTATGGCAAAATTATGAAATAATCAGTCCAGATGTGCTCTGATGCATATTCACAGAAAACCGATTCTGACAGCTACTACGGGATGAGGTCACACATGTATGTAGGTAGAAAAAAAAAAAAAAAAAGGGTGAAACAAAAATTGCACGGACAGGTGGTATGTAGATGCACTTCTACATAGGTACACAGCCATTACAGCTGAAAGAAAAGGCAGACAAGAGGTTCATTGAGAACAAAAGTTTTGCATGCGACCAAAAAACAAAATACCTATTCTTACTTTTCATGCAAGTGCTCTGATATATCTTTCATGGTTGTTTCTTACAGAAAATTTTCATCAGACTGCCATAATATGAACAATAGATAAATGTCTGATTTGAATTTGAAGTACATCAATAAATGACACTTCATCAATTCTAACAATGTTGGCTGAAAATGTGTTCTGCAAATTGCGAGTAGCCCCAAGACAAATGGTCCATCATCCTAGAGTCAGCAGATGTTTCTCTGAAGTCATCTACCTGATCTTACCAGACCCTGTGGACAGGCAGCTCATGGACAACTTTCATTACATATTCTTCCACTCTCCCATCCCACTCCCACCAGTTACTGGCTTTCCAGTCTTCATGGAAGAAGGTAGCATTAAGACTGACACATCAGCTGATAGCTCTAGACATTGATGGATTATAGGGGCAGGATACAAAACATAACTTACAATTGCAAACTAGGATCTAAGACTGAAGTTAAATTCTCTTTCTCTTAAAAAAAAAAAAAAAATCAACATATCAAATCAATTCACTGTACTTATGTCCGGGGTATCTAGCTTCCTGTAAAGCACAGAAAAGGACTTTCAGAGTGTCAGAAATTGGTCAAACTGAGATTACATCCATCCAAACAAAATCAATCAAACATTTTCTTTCATGCATGTCAGCAACATATGACAATTATGACCAAGAAGGTTTAAGTAGGATGGGGGACAGTCAAAAAAAATATACAGATAATAAAAAATACATCCCCAGCCAAAAAGGACTATGCCACTCCTGTCAGTCAAAAGCAACACATCCGCGGATTTCAGGCAAACCATGTCAACACAGGAATAACCCATATTTACAGCTTCCTTTGGGATTTCAGTCATTCTTAACATCCATAATCCTCAACACTCAGACACCATGTGCCCAGAACTGCTACAGTTCTTCACAGTAGGAAATCAAGAAGGAAATGCTGCAGAGAAATGAACTCTATCATGCACAGATTTATAGCATTTTGGCTGCTTCATAAGTCACAGATGTAGCTGAAAGTATCAGCAACTTCAACAATATAAGAAACTTTCAGATGTTCATATACTGTAACCAAGTAGCCACACACACACACACACACACAGAGTTGTTAAAATCACATTCGCACACAAGTACGCTCTGGCATGCACATATGTGTGAGAAGTGACTTATGATGATCTGATGTACACACTGACAATCACACACCACCAACCTTGTTACGAACTGAACAGATCTGTTTCACAATGAACATTTCTGATTCGCTATACAGGCATGACATGACACAATTGCATATTTTTCACACAACTGCTCCCAAATG
>JADBJO010017532.1:51169-53669 GCA_016801955.1 Conus betulinus | reverse complement strand
ATGAAGCATACGTTTTTGTGTTCACATTCCTTCACTCTTAATGAATTCTTTATACTTATGCCAGTCGATGACTTTATCATGTTAAAGTTAATATAATCGATGTATTTTTCTATTTCAAACCCGTCTTTTAATAACTTAATGAGCAAATTTACATGAGGAAATTCATTTTTTAATTCACATTTGTGAATATAGAATTTAGCAAACAGCAGGAGAAAGTTTAACACTCCGTCAGATTTAAAATCTGTGTCGTGTGTAAACAGTATTCATCTCCAGAACATTTGTTCTATACTTTTTCTTGCTGGCAAAATGTACATTTGTTATCAGATTTAACACCTATGCACATCAACACTACATTTGCTGGTAGGATTCTATGTACCAGTCTCATCTGAAACCATTTCAACTTTGTTTCGTGAATCTCTTGTATTAGTTAAAAAGTTCTTTTTGCCAGTCAATTTCTGAATTCAACTTATAATTCCATTTATCGCAGCATTTTGGTTTTGAACCGTCGTCCACAAGGATATCATAAAATAGACGTGCCCCCTGTTTCGCCGAATTCAAGATGTGTACAGTTTTGGGATCTTTAGATTTTTCGTTATTTTCCACACGAATGTTCAGTGTGTTAACAAAAATGTTTATTCTTTTTGTAAGTGATGCATAGCTTAGAAAGTTAGTCCGTATGTTGTACTTGCTGATAACATTTCATTAAATGTAGGTCAAGTACTTGCCATCTTCTTTGCACGGAACTCCAGTATGACATACATCTTCTTTAATCCAGTCGTTCTTATTTAATGAAATGTTATCTACAGTTATTCTGTCATTGAAAAATAGTGGCTTTTGCTAGATTTTTTGTCGTTTTTTTTTTTTTTTTTTTTTCTTTCTTTTTTTTTTTTTGTTGTTGTTGTAGTTGATGGATTTGGGTATGTTCTGGCGGTACATAGCCGTTTGTGAAGTTAAGTAATCAACTAATCAATTAATCACCATATTTATCATTTTATTTATCTGGTTTGGTCATTCATATATGTACATATTCATCAAATCTATGCATTCGTCTATTTACCTTCATATCTGTTTATCTAATTATTCATATGTGATGGATCGCTTTTTTGTCCGGTCACAAACTTTTACAACCGTGTTTTTGCCGGAACATATTCGCTTGGAATCCGGTTGGATAGTTTGCGTGACTGCTGCTCACCTGCGCTCTGTATAAGCCAGGTGAACTGAAACGATCAGGCAGTCTCTACAGCAGTTCCGGCAGTGCAACTTCCCAGTGGCCGAAGAGGGACTCCAGACGAGTTGCTATGGCAATCAGGTATTCCACTGTTAGCAATTTTTGAATCGCAGTCGGAAATCGTTCTCCCTTTCCTACAGGCGACTTAAGTTTCTCAGCGCCTAGTAAGGGTCTTTAGAAAGAAAAAAAAAGTTTTCTTTTCTTTTTGGTTTATCTTTAGACTTGATAGGGTGATAGGAGGAAATTGTTTTCAGAAAGTATAAATAGAAAGAAGGAAAAAATATATGTTGTTGATGATTGATCGGAAAAGGAGGTGGCTTAGCTAGTTCATGGCCTTATGATGCCAAACAGTTTTTGTTCTTTTTCGCTAATGTGTTATAATGATACAATGATGGTAAGCTGCGAAGGTGAGCGATGGAAACTATCACGCAGTAACGGTTGGAAGTCTGTTGATAAGTATTTAAAACCATCCTTTGATATGAATAAGGACTATCTCTGTGTTGATAAACAAGAGCTTGCGGAAATCTCTCTTGTCATGTGTCTAAGGGCTGTTGCGGTTACTAATGAATAGATTTGTGAAGGGAAATGCGTCTCAAATGTAGTGATATGTGAAATGATAAAAAAACGTTCTTGTCGTGATGGAAGAGACATGAAATGATAAAAACATTCTTATCTTGATGAAGAGACGAAAGAAACTCGTTTCTTATATATGCAATGATTATATTCTTGGTTTATCGTGAAAAGGTCTATGTGAAAATCCCCCACCACCACTCCCCCCCCCCACCCCCTATCCCCCACCCCCCCCCTGACCCCCACCCCCCTACCCCCCCCCCTCCCCCCCAAGTGTGTAGAACATGATTCTGGAAAAGCGGATGTTCTATTGTGATGGTGTGTTGAACTTTGTGGATTTTTCACTGTGGGTATTTTCCCCAAGTTCTGGTGAAATATAAAGTAACTGTTGGTTATGAATATGATGAATAACCATGATGACTAATAGCCATGTTATATAGTAGGCTGGATAATCAAGGTAGTTACAGTTCCCCCAGGTAGAGTCGTTGTCCTGGTGTGACCGGGGAACTGGCTGCCACTGCTAGAGGGTCTGGGGCGTAGCCGAGATAGACCACATAGACCCTCGTCTCCACCTTGCTGAGGGTGTGGAAAGGTCGACGCGGGGGAGTCGACAGTAACCCGATGTGTCAGTTGTGCCAGAGCCGCCGCTCTTGAGGTATTTGAACCAGCGACCGGTTGGGCCAGTCGTACCAGAGCCGGCGC
>JADBJO010017532.1:33669-46169 GCA_016801955.1 Conus betulinus | reverse complement strand
CTCTGTCCATCATTCTTCTTCTTCGTCTTCTAACCTAAACGGTAAACGTTTTCACCAGATAAACCGCATTCTATCGATTCACAACGTTCAGGCTCGATTTCACATAGCTTAAACGTATAGAGCCTTCTCACCCAAAAAAACTGACACTGAAACCTGTTTTTTAGAATAAATACGTTGTATGCAAAGAGTTAATCAGAAAGTACTAAAAGCTGAAAAAACTTGTCATTGAAAAAAAAAAAAGACGATGTTGGTGACTCCACAATAAAAAGCAGTTCATGCGATGACCACCGTACGTAGATAATTTGACATATTCTATGATATTCTATTTGATAACATTCAGATTTTTAACACCAAGCCTTTGTACATTGGGAAGAAGAGAAAGTCCTGAAAAATGTGTTTAGAATATTGGAAGTAAAACTGAAATGGCTTCAACGTGAAGGATGTCATAGACAAATACTTTTTTTAAAGAGGAAAACGGGTATTGGTAACAGTGAAATGTGCCATTTGTGGGAACAGGAGAGGTACACAGTGCAACACTGTACATATAACTGACCTTTCTCGTCCTTTTTGGTTAGAGGTACGGTTAATCTGGGCAGTAAAATGCACAGCCTGTAGCCGGCTATCATTCAACGCCGCTCTGTCTTTGGCATTGACAATAACGCCAGGTCGGAAGAAGCAATCGGCCGAATAACTTTACCAGGAAATTTTACGTATATAAAGTCAGAGTGCTTAAAACAGGACCCTCGGTGCAGGCACTCCTGAAGGAAATAAGTTTAACCAAAATGAAAAAAACATACCCACAATCTGGAAATGAAATACCCTGATTTAAAATTTTTTTAAATGATTTCCTTATAGACATTTGCAGAAACCTTAAACAAAGGTAATTGTGATCACGAATCGCAATTCATTAAGAATAATTATTTTCAACATGAAGAATACGGTAATGATCTTCATTTTTTTTCCCCTGAAGAAAAAAAAAAATGAGAAAGGTAAGAAGAAACATTTTGTCTACATCTTTTGAAATCTGTACTCTTTCGCTTACTTGTTTTATTTAATCTTATTTCATTTTTATTTCATTTTGTTTTATTTTATAGATACAGCATGCATGACGGAAATTTTGTGTTGGAGGAAGTCTGGATATGCACTGAGAATGATAAAATCTGTAACACACACACACACACACACACACACACACACACACACACACACACCATTTTATTTATCTCTATTTTATTTATTTTTAATCTTTGCCAAATCATTACTGTAATGATGGAAGAATTGTTAACTGCACTTGTTTTCTCCCACTTCTTAATTGTTCAGCATTATATATATATATATATATATTTTTTTTTTTTTTTTTTTTTTTTTTTTTTTTTTTAAGTAAAACCTGTTGATTGCTGAGCACCGCTCAAGGACGTAGAGTGCTGGATATAGTCGTTAGTTAAAACCACAAGAAGTATTAAAATCCGCACATCCATTCCCACTCCACAGCTCTTCATTTCCTTCAAGCTTTCGCCTTTATTTAAGGCTTCTTCAGGGAAGGCTACAAACACACACATACCATAACTGGACTAGCATTTCCATTAAGATTATTAAAATTGCATTTAAGATACGAGGTACGGTGGGTATGAGAGGGAGATGAGGAGGGGGGGGGGGAAGAAGGCAGGGGAGGGGGGGGGAACTTTAACTGAGGGGGGAGGAATAGAGAGATGAAGTGCAAGAGAGAGAGAGAGAGAGAGATGGGTTGAAAGGGGGGAGGGGGGGGGGGGGGGTGAAAGAAGTGTGAGAGAGAAGAAGATGGAAAGGGGGAGAGAAAAAAGAAAGTGAACAACCTAGAGCAAGGAGGGACGGAGGTATATATATATATATATATATATATATATATATATATATATATATATATATGTGTGTGTGTGTGTGTGTGTGTGTGTGTGTGTGTGTGTGTGTGTGTGTGTGTGTGTGCGCGCGCGCGCGCGTGTGTGTGTGGTGTGTGTGTATGTGTGTGTGTGCGCGCGCGCGCGTGTGTGTGTGTGGTGTGTGTGTATGTGTGTGTGTGTGTGTGTGTGTGTGTACAATACATAATATATATATATATATATATATATATATATATATTTCTAATACACACACACACACACACACACACATACATACGTATATGCTAATATACTAATATATATGCGTATATATCTAATACACACACACACACACACACACACACACACACACACACACACACACACACACATACGTATATGCTTGTCTGTGTATACTTACAAGATGTCCTAGAGAAAAAATTCATTCTAAAGTGTAGCTGCATGTTAACTTTAACAGAAAGTCTGTGTTAAATATATATTATCTATTTCAACCATCTGCGTTTTTGTGGGTGGAGAGAAGGTGGAATCGTAAATGCAACTGGTATTTGAACATATGATGGCTTACATTTCATTTGAAGTGGTACGTCTTTCTTATGGCTTTTAAGAATAGGTTCTTTCAAAATGTTATTGGCAGCCTTTATTTTTGTTTCTTTTAAACATTTTCATTAATTTTTTTTTCTTACATAGACAATGTACACACATGCAAACACCAGTAAATTTGACAGCGCTCATTGTATAGGCCCACGAGTAGGCCTACAAACGACTATGATCTGTGCTGGCGGAGAAAGACGAGTCGAGCCAGCGCTCCCACCAATGGGCGTGAACTTAGTCCATATCTTAAGAAGGTACATATGAGTGTTTTCTTCTTCGTTTTTTTTTTTGTTTGTTTTGTTTTGATATCGATTTTCCTTCGTTAAGGGGACTTCACTTCGCCTGATCTGAATGGACGCATACTTCAGGTGAAAAGAAAGGCGGTGTTTCAGCATCAAGTGTTTTTGTATCTCCTCCATTGTCCACTTAAAACAAGTTGGAAGGTATTTTTGGAACTACCGATCTGCTTTTGTTTGTGTACTTGGTTTTGCTTGTTTGTTCTTTCGTTTGTTTGTTGGAAACTACCGATCTGCTTTTGTTTGTGTACTTGGTTTTGTTTGTTTGTTCTTTCGTTTGTTTGTTTGTTTGTTGTTTTAGGCTTTGGGGAAAATGGAAGGATATATCCGTAAAGAAACAAAAAAGCCGACAGAGCAAGCAGATGTTCGGGTCATGGTGGAAAAGATGCCTCCGATTTTCAATTCGACCCACAGGTAGTGGAAGGAAATCTGGGCACAGGCAGATAAATAAACAAAAGAATTTTAGAGCAACAACAACAGAAAAAAAAACAAACTTGACGAATATCAAAGAGTGCCAGAATCAAACTCAAAGGGGCGAGGAGGGTATTGTAACGAAGAAAAGCGACACGAATTTAACACGTTCAACAGTTCTGACTAGAATGGATAAAGGAAGGACTGGATGATGGCGGAGAACGAAATCATCGACTAAGCCTTTTACCTGGAAAAAAAAAAGACATCTGAAACGTTTTGATACTAAAATATGAAAACTAGAGTCACTTCAGCTATAGCGCCTTGCATGATGATTTCAGCTGGCTGGGAAACACACACACACACACACACACACACACACACACACACACACATCTCAAGCAGGAAAAAGAATTACGTTATCTGCTTGAGCAATACGGTGGATAGCACAATATCACAGTTATCAATTTACAAGAACACTCAGGCCGAGAGACCGCCGAGGAGGCAGAAGGGAAAGTGCGTGCCTTGTCGACAGCAACATGAATTTTAAAAAGGTTCAAGAGGCGGTCATCGGCGCAACAGAATAAATCTAACATGTGCGTACCTGAAGGTGTCATCAAAGTGAATGATCAAAGGCTGTATGAAATAAGACATCATCCAGACGTCGTGTCGGGCTGGCCGTGTCATGGTGTGTGTGTGTGTGTGTGTGTGTGTGTGTGTGTGTGTGAGAGAGAGAGAGAGAGAGAGAGAGAGAGAGAGAGAGAGAGAGAGAGAGATAAATAAACTTTGGCCCCTGTGCCTTCGGGCGGGGAAAGGGTCACACGTCAAAAGCCGCTTATGTTAATACATGACCTTAAACAGACAGACTGGTGTAACAGCGGACGGGAGTACGGAGAATAAATCCCTCCCTGATGAGTGCAGACTGACTTTTATTTCATTGTTCTTCCAAAGGTGATGTCAGCAGCACCGGCAAGCGGCATGTGTGGTGGTGCTTTATTTACCAGCTGATACCTAGCACTTTCATATATCAAAATGAACCTCCCCAAAATTCGGGAAAACCCTCTGGTCTACACATAAACTGTCTAATCACACACACACACACACACACACACACACACACACCACACACACACACACAGAGAGAGAGAGAGAGAGAGAGAGATGAGAGAGAGAGAGAGAGAGAGAGGGGGGGGGGGGAAAGAAAATGAAAATGGTATGTAAAATGTTAAAAGTCAGAAAATATTAGCCTTAAAAATTGTCTAAAAATCAGAGGCGGAAGTGTAACAGATACGCCCTATGGAGGGAAGTAAACTTGGGATAGTCATCAGACACGCCTATGGAGGGAGGTAACTTGGGATAGTCATCAGACACGCCCTATGGAGGGAGGTAACTTGGGATAGTCGTGCGAAAGGATCACAATTAGCGCTTAGAAAATGCCGAGTTCAAAACACTGTATGGCACATCACAAGCCTGAAAGGCTCACAGGGTAATGCAGAGCATCCAAAATAGACATTATGATAGAACCTTGGCACAGGATACCTTCAGTCTCCGTACATGAAGTGGAGAATATGTCACTACCTTTTCCCAGTAAGATAAGTGTCTCGGAAGATCCCCCCCCCCCCCCCCCCTTTTTTTTTTTTTTTTTTTTCAAATGCGACTAAAACCTTGAACCAGACTGCGTTACACAAATTGGTCCGGCTTCAAAAGATTTTGAGATGCTTGAAAACTCAACAGACCGATCGAAGTGGCGTAAACGTAAGAAAAGGGAAGGAACAGACACGCTCGTTTCTGGTCTGGTGCTACTTTCCTTCTGCTTACAAAGAGTCTGTTTATTGAAGAAAAAAAAAAGCGTAATGATACCGTAGTCAACAGTATTAGCAGTGGGGAAAAAAAGAAAAGAATAAACTGGTACGTCTTGCAAGCCTGAAAAACATATTCACCATGAAAGAGGACCTTCTCCATTGAAAGTTGTTTTTTTTTTTTTTCTTTTTTGTTTTCTTTTTTTTTTTTTTTTAAAGAAAACAAACACCACCTATTCTACTGTAGGAATGTTACGTCCATAAAATAGAAAACAACAACATCAACAACGAGAAATGTCCGTGTCATCTGTATCCTCCCTGAACAAAATGCAGTTCAGGCGGATTAAATGAACCATACGGGGTTGAATGCGAGGTCGAAAATGTTACAGTAACCCGTTGCAGCGAGTGCTTTCATCCTCTATCCACTCTCTGTACAGTTGTCACATTCCTTCTTATTTCTGTATTGTAGTCTGTATTGTGTTATCTTGTACATCAGCAAGTTGTATGTCCATTTTACCCCATTTGAACCCTCCTCTCTCTCTCTCTCTCTCTCTCTCTCTCTCTCTCTCTCTCTCTCTCTCTCTCTCTCTCTCTCTTCCCCAGGAATATATTCCTGCGAAATTTCATAATAAATTTCCAAACCTGTTTCGATTGAATTTACTTTTGGCATGTAAACATGAAAGAACCATCAGAAATCTATCAATTTTGTTGTATAAAGTGTTTCAACTGCGTCAGTTGCTATCTCGTAAAACGTTATCTTGAACCTTATCATTTGTATACATAAAAGAAAACATTGTGTGAAATGATTGTTCAATTACTCACCATCATGAGCAGCAATGGCCTATATATGATTAAAACATCTGAATCTCTCTTCTTCCTCTCTTCATCTTCTTCCTCATCTTCTTTCCTTTTGCTCCCCCCCCCCCCCCCCCCCCCCCCCCCCCCCCCCCCCCCCTCCTCTGTTTGGAAACATTTTCCTTTCAAAAAAAAAAGAAAAAGAAAAGAAAAAGAAAAAAGGAAAAAGAAAAGAAACTTATTTGTTCTTTTTTTTTCCAGTTGGTCTTTCCTTTTCCTCTCTGTTCCCTGTTATTTTTCATTATTATTTTCCGTAAGAAAAAGTAATATTTTCCGTACTTATTGTTAAGGTCTCATCCATGCACTTTCTGAGCAAGTTTGGATGGCATAACTTTTTATCACAGGCACTCTGCCTTTGTCAGACAAAAGTAGAAGGGAATGGGAAAAGAACCAAACAGTTTTTTTTAAGTAGATAATGTTGTATTTTTTTTGTTTCTGAGAAAAAACAACAACAAAAGAACCGAAAAGAAAGAAACAAACAAAACAACAACAACAACAAACTATTTCAACAGCGCATGGGGGAAAAGAAAAAAAAAAAGTCAATGAAAATATGAAAATGAAAATACCGTCATTAATAAAACATAACAAGTTTAGCTCGTTATAAACACACACACACACACACACACACACACACACACACACACAACATATATATATATATATATATATATATATATATATATATATATATATATATATATATACAAACTTGGTTTTTAAGCATGATAATCACGACAGACAGAAGACAGCGTATGAATACAAGGAACTGAAGTCCCTATGACAGCTGCAAGGTACCATTTTTAAGGCGAAAAGCGGAAAACGAGAGAACATGGCAGAGACCATAATGCATTCACCCAAAGGAGAATTATTTACTAAAGGATTAGCCATTCTTTTACAGGCTCTAAGAAGGGAAGCAATCACTCAAGAAAAGACAAATGAGAGGCTCGGGTACTTTACTATTCCTATGCGAGTTGTTGTTGTCTACGCCGCACGCAGCTCATCCACACCTGGCTTCCAAATATATGGCCCAGCATAAAGCCGGCGCCTACTTCTAAATAAAGTAGCCAATCATGGAACGAATATGGATGGTTTGATTTATTTTCTGCCTAGAGTTCTTGACAGTGCAATGTTGAGAAACAACCAGTCTTCACTTTCACTCACAGATCGTTCATGTCGACATGGAGTTGCTCCAAAAAGCAGAATCTTGTTCTGCTTGATTTGCTATCGAAAAAAATGGATGCGCATGCATGATCACATTCAATGCAGCATGTCAGGCATTTTGTTCCACGCAACCAGCCGCCTGCATAATGGAAGGAATTAACGTTGACGAGGTGCTGTCACTCATGTGGTCCCACGTGAGCCAAGCAACAAACACGGACTGACTTTTTTAGTTTAGTATGCTTCCACGTGTGTGTGTGTGTGTGTGTGTGTGTGTGTGTGTGTGTGTGTGTGTGTGTGTGTGTGTGTGCACGCGCGCGTGCGCGACCATCGAATTTAGTATTGAAACAGTTTCTGTAGATCACTTTCGTTCTTTCGGGCTTTTTTGTTTGTTTGTTTTGCTTTCTTTTTTCGTGTAATAAAGTACTGTTAAATTTTAGTACATTTGCCGAACAAGCTTAAAAGAAAAATTGCTATGCCTCCGAACGAAAGAACCAAACAAACTGCAAGACAGATACGACGCGTTTCGACCTCTTATGTCTTCTTCAGGCAAGACAAACGACATTCAAAACAATCAAACCAAAGAACAAACAGTCACTAATCTCCCTAGCTGGGCGCAAAATGGATGTGCAATGCGCGCGTTTACACACACACACACACACACACACACACACACACACACACACACACAGAATATTTGTGCATGTGCGTGTGTGTGTGTATGTGTGTGTGTGTGTGTGTGTACATACGTGTTAAATAGTCTTTCAATAGGAGAGTAAAACAACGACACAGGAACAAAGAGAGAGAGAGAGAGAGAGAGAGAGAGAGAGAGAGGAGAGAGAGAGAGAGAGAGAGAGAGAGAGAGACAGACAGACAGAGACAGACAGACAGATAGACAGACAGACAGACAGAGAGAGAGAGAGGGGGGGGGGGGTATATAGCAACAATTAACAACAACAACAATACGGACTGTGGCAAATTCAGCCTTTTTCACTCACGGGGAGAGGAAAACACACACACACACACACACACACACACACACACACACACACACACACACACACACACACACGCACGCACGCACACACACAACTATCTACTCTATTCCCTAAACCTTACGCACACGCACGCGCGCCTCACGCACAGACAGATAGACAGACAGACAGACAGAGAATTGGAGGAAGTGAACAAATGAGAAAAAAAAAAGAAAGACAATGGGACATGCAGAGACTTGGACACCAGAACAATTGTTCTTTGTGCACACATTGTATTCAAACGTTTTAGCTACATTAATCAGTAACAGTAATATCCACAGACAAAGAGGTACAATGTTCATGACCCTGGAAACACACACACACACACACACACACACACACACACACACACACACACACACACACCTGTTACCACACTGTAGTCTCCGGTTTGTTCCTCCGACATTTGAAAGCATTTTACGGATCGATAACATCTTGATCGAAAGATGGACCACAAAATGTGCCTTTCGCACTTTCTTGCGGTGGCATCGGAAACTTCGCCGAGAACTAGTTTTAGTCCTTTTCTGCGCACTTTTGTCTGCAGGTGCTATGGAGCAACGCATGAAGCTATTTTCAGTCCTTTTTGTATGTTTAACAGGTCATCAGGCGCTGGGGGAATAACTCGAGTAGGACTAAAAAGATCACGCACAGGTCACCACTCTCACCTATTGCTTGCGTACTCTGGATTCTGTTGTGGTACAAAATGTCACCTTGGGACAAACTGTCACCCATTGACATTTTATACTAATGTTGCAACACAAAACGTCATCCCCAGTGCAGGACACCACCTTGCCGCTCAAAATAGCAGTCCGGTACAAAGTGTCTCCTAAGGTGGAAAAAGTCGTCAGCACTTGTTAAAGAAGCCTCTTCAGTTCTTTCCCTTGAACTTCGAACACCGGTTATCGGCGGTTTTCTTCCCGGAATTATGGTATTTAAAACAACATTATTGTTATCTGAAGCAATATATCGCCTAAAAAAAAACCGAAATAGACGCAATCACCACAAATAAAAAATATTATACTTTTAGAAATCATGCGCAGAATGTTATGAAAAGGTACGAAAAATTCATGTAAACTGCAAAAATTTCAAAAACTGTTGAGAGTGAGATTTTTTAGCCGGGTGTGACTAGTATGTGATCTACGAGTACTAGGTCAAGCCGAGACGATGAGTATGCCTCAATGGTGATTATCCGAGGTTTTGGGACTGAACTGCACACAGCAAATAATTTTGTTGAACTCAAAATGTGGCAGTTTATAGCCAAACTAATGCAAAGTGACCATACGCTCCTAAAGGCCTGTTTCACGAACCACTTGTCTCAGTAGGCTTGAAGACAGCTGGCACAAGCAGACTGATCCTACCTTATGTGCAGCATCCAACAACAACTTGGTCTCCAATATTTTTTAAATCATGTGCTTTTTGTTTTCGAAATACGAATGATAACCCCTTTTTTTCTACATAGATGACAATTTTGTCTGAAAGCCTTCTCATCTCAATCTTGCTAACACACACACACACACACACACACAACCTATGCCAAAAGAGCCTGAAAATAACATTAGAAAAGAAAGAAAACAATTCTGCCGTAAACTCTTGGTGTTTTTCTCACTTCATGCAGATTAATGTCCAAGTTGGACTTGACAGCAGTTCACCGTGGGAGACAGACGTTGTGTCGGCTCACCGTGCGCGGGGGGCCGAAGTGCACGTTTTCCGGATTGCGCGCAGCTGAGAGAAAAATGCGTCACGGTTCAGCTGCGAGTGACTCGGAGCGAAGGGTAGCAACTGGAGCGGTTTGACGCTGAAAGAGAGGAAACCTTCCGTTGAAAAGTGAAGGATTAGCTGAACCGTTTCAACAACTGAGAGAACGCCAACTTCACCTGTGATGTAGAGAGCTAAAAGTACATAATTTTACAAACACCCGCCAATCTGCAGCGCGCTTTCATGTGGTATGAGAGTCCGTTTAGACATCCTTTCACTGCAGTGGGTCGGCGACAACGGTGGGCGATCGACCCAGAACAAAAAGATCCATTAATATTTCAGGTCAACTCAATGAAATTCCACTCCACCACCCCTCCCCTCAACACACACACACACACACACACACACACACACAGCTGCAGTCACGCTCGCTCAGTAAGGAACGTTCACCAAGTCATGAATGAAAGATAGTGAATGAACATCACAAAGTGACAGAACTTTCCAGTGATCTGGCCGACAGCAACGAAAGGGGAGCTAAGGGCGCTGAAAAGGACATTCATTAGAAAACAGCAACAGTGATAGTGCATATATCTCCGCGCTTTACTTCCACTGGTTATATGTATGGAAGATGGAAGGAGACACATGGATAAATCTAACATATACAGATCAGAAGAAAACAAAAATCATACCACAGGAAAGGGAGAGAAGTACAGGAGAAAAAAAAAAAATGCTTTGAACTAATGGATAAAGTCGACCATCGGAAGGAAAAAGATTACGCAAGAGAAAGAGCTTCGTAACACATTTGAACATCATACATGAAAGGATAATTTACTTAAAAATCTATTTGTCCGGGGACTCTCAAAAAAGAGCAAAAAAACAACAACAGCAACAACAACAACAACAACAAAAAACATGCCGGAAGAGATAGAGATTCAAGCACTATCCCTCTACAGAAAAACGCTAGATATCTGTTCTTTTTCTCTCTACCCACATTAGCGTTACACACCGAGTGAGTAGGTTTGTTCATAGACTGAGCAGACCAGTTAGAATCAGGCTCACGAACGGGAAAGTTACATCAGATATGTTTAGGCACAGGAAAAATCCAGACAAATATTGCAAGCGTTAGACCGCCACAAAGCTAGGGGACCTTATCACTTTTTGCGCCGAGGGCATTATGGGCAATAAGAGAAACACGGTTAAAGGTCAGTGAAAAGTATACGTCCGGCCCATGTGAACCCCCAACCCTGGACGTGCCATCATCTCCATCCCTATCCAGCTGCATTGCAAGCTCACAGCACCTACGGACATGGCCACTTTTCAGGTTTGACTCCTCGAGCCAGTCTCGCTCATTATCGGTCAGAACTGTCCACAATATTGACAACAGGGTGTTGTGACAGATCAGAACTGTAATCTATTGACTTATGTTTTCCTATCTCTACGACTTGTAGTTGTCCAACAGGGTGCTGACAGATCAGAACTGTGATCTATTGATTTATGTTTCCCCGTCTGTACAACTTGCTGTTGTCCACAATATTGACAACACGGTGTTGACAGATCATAACTGGGATCTATTGATTTCTGCTTTCTATCTGTACAGATCAGAACTGTGATCTATTCATTTATGTTTCACTATCTGTACAACTTGCAGTTGTCACAAATATTGACAACAGGGTGTTGACAGATCAGAACTGGGATCTATTGATCTATTGATCTATGTGCAGAACTGTGATCTATTGATCTATGTGCAGAACTGTGATCTATTGATCTATGTTTTCCCTATCTCTACAACTTGCAGTTGTCCAACAGGTGTTGACAGATCAGAACTGGGATCTATTGATATTTGTTTCCCTATCTGTGCAGCTTGCAGTTGTCCACAATATTGAAAACAGGTGTTGACAGATCAGAACTGGGATCTATTGATATTGTTTCCCTATCTGTGCAGCTTGCAGTTGTCCACAATATTGAAAACAGGTGGGATCTATTGATCTATTGATCTATGTGCAGAACTGGGATCTATTGATCTTTGTTTCCCTATCTGTGCAGCTTGCAGTTGTCCAGTTAGCATGGCTTTCAGGATCAGGGGTAAACAACTCATGTAGATAGTCTGTGACTTACTTCCCTTCCCAAATG
The DNA here is from genome assembly GCA_016801955.1 of Conus betulinus. Classification (NCBI taxonomy): domain Eukaryota; kingdom Metazoa; phylum Mollusca; class Gastropoda; order Neogastropoda; family Conidae; genus Conus; species Conus betulinus. Next base: position 34,326 of record JADBJO010017532.1, on the reverse strand, counting down.
GGGAGAGTTTTCACTGACGCTGTTTCAGTTATGAATTCGATTACACACAGTATCTTCGAGCTAAAAAACACGCAGAACAATTAACTACAATGATGGCACATTAACGTATAAGACAGAAAAAACATGTCATGCTGCACCAAATCTACTGACTGAAGAAATTTGTTTTGTTAGAGCGTGCAAAGAATGTAAAGGTGAGGACGCACTCAACAAGCTGACAATCAACAACAATTCACATGTGTCAACAGTGTCGAATATCAACGTTTATGTCAGTATGAAAGCATGGTTGTCTTACTGCTTACGATCGAAAACTGCCTAAATTCTAATTAGAAGTATCCTCGTGAGAGTGTAGTGTAGCCCAGAGCGGGTTAGGCTATGGGACTTAAACCTCCAACTGCTAATAACATCCACGTCTTAACGTGCTGCCGCACAGGTAAAGGTAGTACAATGCTCGTGACATCAGCCCCTATCCCCAAACCCCTCTCCCTAACTGTAACACCTCCTCTCTCTCTCTCTCTCTCTCTCTCTCTCTCTCTCTCTCTCACACACACACACACACACACACACACACACACACACAGGGGGGGGGGGGGGGGGGGGGGGGGGAATAAATATCCCAGCTGGCCACGTCATCCGGGGAAGGCGTCAACGTTACACCTG
>JADBJO010017532.1:23669-28669 GCA_016801955.1 Conus betulinus | reverse complement strand
GCCGTGACAGACTGCATTAATATATCTGTTACTTATGTATGCAGCGATACAAAAAACTGAAGGCAATTTATGGCTTTATGGCAGGTGTAACATCATGGGGGGGTGTAAGCCTTCATATCTGCAGTGGTAGATGATTCTGCCTAACTGACAGTATGTGCTTGAGTGGGTGAATGGGAATAAATAAATGCTTCTCAAAAACCTTCAGCAAGCTTATAGTCTCCAAAGAGGGAGACCATCTCCAATGGGGAGAAAGCTCACTAACATATAACTCCTGGTCAGATACCGTATTTCGAAACCTGATTGTTTCTCCTCAGTGACCGCGGAAAGTGGTAATTTGACTCCTCTGCCTTTTCGGTTTTAAGAAGAATGCTATACCAGAAAAAGGCTGGTGGTGTGCAATACCATAGTATGTTTGTTGAGTTTCAAAAAAAACTAACTAAAGGTGCCACCTAAGAAGCAAAAGAAAATCATGAAAGAGCAAAACAAGCTACATTTTCTTGTGAAAAGTAGAAAATATAAAAAGATAACCTCTTAAGACACAAGTGCTGAGGGCCAGTTCTTGGAATGAATCCTATGTCTCAGAGATTAGAAAGAAATAGGGGGGTGATAAGCCTTCATATCTGCAGTGGTAGATGATTCTGCCTAACTGACAGTATGTGCTTGAGTGGGTGAATGGGGAATAAATAATGCTTCTCAAAATGAACCTTCAGCAAGCTTATAGTCTCCAAAGAGGGAGACCATCTCCAATGGGGAGAAGCTCACTAACATATAAACTCCTGGTCAGATACCGGTATTTCGAAACCTGATTGTTTCTCCTCAGTGACCGCGGAAAGTGGTAATTTGACTCCTCTGCCTTTTCGGTTTTAAGAAGAATGCTATACCAGAAAAAGGCTGGTGTGCAATACCATAGTATGTTTGTTGAGTTTTTTCAAAAAACTAACTAAAGGTGCCACCTAAGAAGCAAAAGAAAATCATGAAAGAGCAAAACAAGCTACATTTTTTTTGTGAAAAGTAGAAAAATATAAAAAGATAACCTCTTAAGACACAAGTGCTGAGGGCCAGTTCTTGGAAGAATCCGCAAGGGACTAAATTACAATGAAAAACAATAAATTCCAAGGATAAGTACCGAGCACCATTCCAGCAACTTACAGAGCAGCTAGGTGTTGCAATGACTGCAAGAAATATGAATTATAAACAAAGCTTGCTCTTATGTCTCAGATTGTAGAAAATAGGGGGTGATAAGCCTTCATATCTGCGTGGTAGATGATTCTGCCTAACTGACAGTATGTGCTGGAGTGGGTGAATGGGGAATAAATAAATGCTTCTCAAAATGAACCTTCAGCAAGCTTATAGTCTCCCAAAGGGGAGGAGACCATCTCCAATGGGGAGAAAGCTCACTAACATATAACTCATGGTCAGATGCACTTGTGTCTTAAGAGGTTATCTTTTTTATATTTTCTACTTTTCACAAGAAAATGTAGTTGTTTTGCTCTTTCATGATTTTCTTTTGCTTCTTAGGTGGCACCTTTGGTTAGTTTTTTGAAAACTCAACAAACATACTACGGTATTGCACACCAGCCTTTTTCTGGTATAGCATTCTTCTTAAAACCGAAAAGGCAGAGAGGAGTCAAATTACCACTTTCCGCGGTCACTGAGGAGAAACAATCAGGTGGTTTCGAAATACGGTATCTGACCAGGAGTTATATGTTAGTGAGCTTCCTCCCCATTGGAGATGGTCTCCCGCTTCGGAGACTATAAGCTTGCTGAAGGTTCATTTTGAGAAGCATTTATTATTCCCATTCACCCACTCAAGCACATACTGTCAGTTAGGCAGAATCATCTACCACTGCAGATATGAAGGCTTATCACCCCCCTATTTTATACATCTGAGACATAAGAGCAAGCTTTGTTTATAATTCAATATTTCTTGCAGTCATTGCAACACCTAGCTGCTCTGTAAGTTGCTGGAATGGTGCTCGGTACTTATCCTTGGAATTTATTGTTTTAAGATGTTGTCACGATCAAGGAATGTCCGGGAGCAAAGAAAGTCTGAATGACATTTTATTCATCCGTTTGTTCATTTGACCCAAGGACGACTTCTGGTATACAGGAAGCGTAACGGGACAAGGGGAATCCAGAGAGAGAGAGAGAGAGAGAGAGAGAGAGAGCTGACTGACTGGTATGCAGTCTTCAGTCCATGATCTCCCCTGCAGCCGAGACGTTCAACAAACTTCTCGATGTCTTCTATCGCCACGCCCCATCGACCCGACGTAAGTGTCTAGTCGTCCGCCCTCCCCTTGGTTTCCAGCAGTGGGGCCCCTGAGTACGTGACGCCAAATGTGAAAAGAAGAATAGCAGAGAGACAGTGGTGGCTAAACACTGGTTTGATCGTCAACAAATATTTCAGCTTACAAACAAAATCGTCAACACAATTGTACAGCAAGCGAAGACCACCATTCTACAATGCACAAATCCACACCTGCACTACATTCAAAACAACTGTGCAAAGTGATAGACGCCTTAATGGGCAGAATCAAATCTTCTCCACTCCCTTCATCAGTTCCCCAGTCGTCGTTACCCCAGAAATTCTGTGATTTTTTTTTGTTGAGAAAATAAGAACTACTCGTTCCAGCCTTGACTCGCAAGGCTGTGCCAGCCCCCCTGACGTTCACCATGATTCATTCTGTGGCTCTCTGATGTCTGCCTTTGAAACTGTATCTGATACTGTTGTTAAAATTCGGAGCGGTCATGAAAACTCCAATCAAGGACGTGTTTAGATCCACTACCATCTTCTGTTTGTCTGTTGTCATTGGTGAGTTGGTGCCATACACTACCGCAATCGTGAATTAATCTTAATCCCTAAGCTCAGCCTGCTTTCCTTCTGTATTCAAAAAACTGCAGTCGTTAGACCTTTACTTACTGCTTACTGCTCTGGCCACAGTACAGAAAACTGCTCTCCTGAAAATTGTGTGAACGATCTGTTATGGCCCTCGATGATAATCAGGTATCTCTGCTCTCTCTTCTTGACTTATCTGTTGCTTTTGACACCATTGATCACTCAATTCCTTTTGTCTCGTCGGCACGACACTTTCGGTATTTCTGCTAAAGCACTTTCATGGTTTCAGTCTTATCTATCTGATCGAACTCAGCTTGTCTCTGTTAATGGTTTCTCCTCTCAACCAGCTGTTTCTCCAGTACGGAGTTCCCCAGGGATCTGTATAAGGATACTGGCATTAATGTTGGTGTATATATAGGGACTGTGAGTGCGTATAATCAAAGTATGAATTTCGACCCACAAGATTCACGGTTTTATTTCTTTTTATATATTTCATTTTCTTTTGAATAAAGTTTTGATTGTTGTACGTTTTACAGTCTGGGAGACTTCTTGCTAATAAGAATGGACAGACAGTCTTTCTTTCTACCCCTAGAGATTAACATATTTCTTAATTTTTGCAAGTTCATACATCATTTTTTAAGTACGGTTTTCAAGTGTGTCCATGCATGCGTGCGTGCGTACGTGCGTGCGGGCGTGCATGGGTGTGTGCGTGTGTGCTTAAGCGGGCGCACGCGCGCGCTCGCGCGCGATTTCGAAGGTCGACTAGGTAGTAAGAACATAATTATGCAGGAAGGGAAGAATCGGACAGAGATGGAAGGGACGGGGGTGCAAAGGGTAGCGTTGGACATTTACCCCTTGACCGCTAAAGGGTCATCATGAGTGCGGGGTAAAAAAAAAAAAAAAAATAATATATATATATATAAAGAAAACGAAAAAAAATGAGGGACAAGAACGAGTTGGTGACATCCTTAGTCACCACGAGTGATGATGACTTGGGAGGAGGAGGGAGGAGGAGGAGGAGGAGCAGGAAGAGGTCAGGAAGATGTCACAGAAAGGGAGTTGGGATGGTGACGGGAGAGGGGGGGGGGGGGCGCGGGACGGGAGGACAGATGGAGCGGAAAAAAAAAAAAAAAAAGGACGGATGACATTGATGGAGACGCTGGGGAGGATGGAGAGAGAGAGAGAGAGAGAGAGGGAGAGAGAGAGAGAGTCGAGAGAGAGAGAGAGAGGAGAGAGAGAGAGAGTAGGGTCGTCGGGTCTTTCACTGGAAAACTCCGAAAGGAAAAAAAAAAAAAAAGTGTAGCAGAAACAGGAGGAGGACAGGAGAAGGGGGTGAGGTTACAGAAAAGATGGTAAAGCTGGTGGAGGGGGTTGCGGAGGAGGAAGGGGGGGGGGAGGGAGGGAGGGGATGGAAGGGGAGACCAAGGGACGGGGGGGATGGTGGGACATGGACACTGATTCTGATTTAATAAGCAGTTCGTCACAGAATGTTAGAAGCTAAGCTGTGTTGTCTGAAAATCAAAATTCGTTGACCGTCACGCGCGCGCGCGGCGCGCGCCGTGTGTTGTTTGGGTGTGTGTGTGTGTGGTGTGTGTGTGCGTGCGTGAGTGCGTGCGTGGTGTGTGTGTGTGTGTGTGTGTGTGTGGTGGTGTGTGTGTGTGTGTGTGTGTGTGTGTGTGTGTGTGCGTGCATGCGTGCGTGCGGGCGTGCGTGTGTGTGGTGTGTGTGGTGTGTGGTGTGTGTGGGGGGGGGGGGGGGGGGGGGGGGGGCGTGAGTGCGTGGGTGCACGCGTGCATGTTCAAACTTCAAGTGTGTGTGGTGTCGGGTGTGTGTGTGTGTGTGTGTGTGTGTGTGGTGTGGTTAGTGCGTTAGTTAGTTTAGTTGTCACGTGCCCTACCGGCGAACCCTAGGGGTCAACAGGAAGACAGCAACACCCCCTCCCGATCACGGCAGGAAGACCCCACATGACTCACACCAGTCACCCCATCCCAGCAAAGCGACGCGGAACAGCAACGGGGCCTCTAGTGAGGATCCCAAATCCAAAAGGGGGACACTTGTGTAATGCGATTATTGACAATGTTATATCTAAGCGGCAGCAAGGGTCCAACAGACACGCCAGGAAATATTTTTAGCACAGATATGAAATTACAGATCCTTGGGTATG
>JADBJO010017532.1:12500-17372 GCA_016801955.1 Conus betulinus | reverse complement strand
ACCATAATCATCATCATCATTATTACACCAAGCATCTTTATTATAACTTACATTACTTAGATAAGCATGACAACAATATTACCATCAACAGTATCATTATTATGATGACTATTATTTATATATTATAACTAATACTTTTACTATTATTATCATTGTTACTGTTGTTACTATCATTGTCGCTGTTACAGCTATTATATCTACTATCACTATTAATATTTTAATTATGCATTATATATATCCTTACATTTCCAAATTCCTGTATTGTTATTGTCTTTTTTAATTGTTATCATAATCATGATTATTGCTACAGCTATTAACTATCGGCTATTCTTCGATTCTGTCTATGTACCTTTCCCATGATCTATATCCTCCTTCTTCTCCTCTTTGTCCTTACTCCCCCCCCCCCCCCCCCCCCTTCTCTTCTGGTTATTATTATCATAGCTATTATCAACAGTAGTATAGTAGCAGCAGCAGCAGCAGCAGCAGCAGTAGTAGTAGTAGTAGTAATAGCAGATGTTGTTGTTATAGGAGTGGAAGTAGTATTAAAATTTTGTTATTGTCATCATTATTACTATTATTATTACTACCATATTTTATTACCATTATACTTCTTCTTCTCATTATTATTATTATTATTACAACTACTATCATTATCATTTTTTAATTATCATTATTATCACCATTATCATCATCATTTTTATTATGTCATCATTATCATCATCATCATCATCATCATAATCACTCTCACTGTCAGGTCTGAGTCCACGGTTACAGTTCAAGTCAACACGCTTCGATCATATTCAGTATTACACTCCCAGCTGCACCTGTCTTTTCTCATCAGATCAGCCAGTACCCAAACATATTCACCGCACAGTCCAGCCCTTGACCCATACGTATGGCCTGAGGCAGGTCTCATGTCCGTTTCTTTTCCTATGCAAGCTCGATCAAAATGACCCTTCATTTTCCTGTCGTCTGCTAGACTTTCCTGTCGTCTGCTAAACCTTTCACACCAAAATCCCGCAGAAACACTAGGAGTCTACAAGTACTGCATCATTCTGCTATCTTTGCTGACATACGGCGTTGGACTAATTTATTGACCCCTAGATAACAGGATTTAATCATCTTTTACACATCCAAGGTCTTTTTTCCCCTCATAGAGTCAGTGCCATTTTCGTCTGTTTGAACGTTGTTCGTACTACTTGACCTTTGCTGTAACCCCCGAACTCTGACCTTACTGTCGCCACTACAATCATGTTGCGCGACTGACTATCCTGTAACTCCTTTCCCTGCTCCCTTCTTCTCTACAGTTACTCTAAATACTATAACTACTACTTTTGATATCATCATCATCATCATCATCATCATCGATCACTATTATTGTTGTTGTTGTTGTTGTTGTTGTTGTTGTTGTTCTTGTTGTTGTTGTTGTTGTTATTATTATTATTACTATCATCATTATTACTATCATCGTTATTATCATCATCATTATTGTACCCCACTTTGTCTCGTTCGCAGCAGCCTCGTTTCCTTTCTACTTTCATTTTGCGCAACTAAGTGAGTTTTCAGTCTTCGTTTTCATTATCTTGTTACTATTAATGCTACAAGTGCTATCATTATAGTATTACTAAAACTGGTAGTACTCCTCTGTTTATCATTGTTTCAGAATATTCTTTTTATCATCACCATCACTATTACTATTAGTATTTTCATTATTATTAGCATCATTATCATTACTATTACTATTGTTATTATTCTTCCTATTATTATCATCCTCGTCGACGTCATCATCCTCATCATTATTAAACTCGCTTTGTCTCCTTCACAGCAGCCTCATTTACATTCCACATTCATTTCGCGCACGACTCGAGGAGCTGAATGAGTCTTCCTTCATTTTCATGGTCTTTGAATGCTGTTTGTCTTGGCTGAAGAAGACCAAATAGGTTGCGTTGTTTCTTGTAATTTGTTTATTTCTATCGTTCCGCAGAATAGCATTTTTTTTTTCAAGTTTGCGTCAGTTTCCATCTGCATTCACCTGACTTTGAAACTTGAAGTCACCTCACTCTGAAACTAATGAAAAGTGAGCAGACGTAAATCTTCTTCTGACATAGCCTACTTGCGCGCGTATTTTATTTGAAAAGAAAATGTAATCTTTTGTTTTCTTGTTTTGTTTCATACTAATGTGATTCCTAGATATTAAGTTTGGTTACCACCGAGTGTGATAAATTAGATTAGACACATACGTATATTCTTACGAGCACATTCGTGTTAGGCTATCTGGACTTCGAGTACACGTGTGAATGAGTTTGCAAGTAAACATATAAGTTGTTGATATAGTTGTGTTTGGCTTTATTCATGTATTATCCTATATTTCACCCCCCTTCACCTTTAGGAGTACTGTATCAAATATATGTGCGTATAGTGTCCAAACACGTCAATTGTGCATTTTTTAGATAAGGCGTTATAAGAAACTGGCCTATCTGTGCTTTATAAATTCAGCACTTGATATGTCAAGATACGGGATGTTCTAGCTATGCTGTACAAAGTGGAAATCGTATCAAGTTTATGCAAATATTTTACTGTTTGTTTTCACTCCGTTGAAATATCTTGTACTTTTTAAGATGGTATCAAGTCATTTTCCGAGGAAGTATTTTTGTATCTGTTGTGGGTATGATCATCTCTATTCCCCACTTTTCTATTCTCTCTTTCCATTTCTCCGCCATCTCCTTTTTTCTTTTCTTTTGTTTGTTTGCTTAATTTGAAATCGATGGCCAGTCGATAATAATATATCGTAATCATGATGGCGAACACTACCCGGGTCCCCTTGCGCGGAGCTACTATCTAGGGGAAACAATTCAGTAACATTTTAAATCTAACACAAACTGCATCAGTTACCTTTCTTAGTTCAGTCTTGACTAAGTCCAAACGAACTCCAGTGAAAGGAGGGGGGGGGGGGGGGGGGAGGGGGGTGGGGGGGGGGGGGGGGGGAGGGGGACGAAAAGACTCTCTCTCTCTCTCTCTCTCTCTCTCTCTCTCTCTCTCTCTCTCTCTCTCTCTGCAGCGGAAGGCATGGAACTCACTTTTCCCCCTGAGAGTTACACACAGTACACATGAAATATCAACATAAACACAATGAGAATAAATTTAAGATTATGTCGCTAGTTCCCTGACCCAAAATAGCCCAGGTCCAGTGGAGTCATATTTTGTGAAACCGTGGTCCTGGAGATCTAACAGACCCTCCCCACCCCCCACCCCCCCCACCCCCAACCTTACTGTGGTCGGAGGGTCTGCGCGGTCGAGTGATCCACTGGGCTTTGCGCGATCCAGTGACGGTAGCACCATTACTTGACTGGAAGGCTAGTTTTTTGTTGACGCTTCAAGGCCTGCGATTCCATCATGTCCCAGCCCCATACGACTGGGTGTCCGGCTCCATGTCTGATGTGAATGCATGGATTTGAATTCACTTGCCACCGAAGCGACAGGGTGGGTCTGGCACCCAACGTATGCATGCTGAATTGACCATTACCCCATGGTCTGTAAGGAGCAGTTTGCGCACATAGACCCACCCATGTCCCCTCTGACCAGAGCCCCCCACTGGGCGACACTGGAGTGACTCCTGCCTCTGGAGGGACTGCTCCCACTCCCTCCCTTCCCACATCGGGACGGGCGTCTTTGCGACCCCCGGAACCTCCTCCCCCTTGTCCCACCCCTACTACACTCGGACGCACAAGCATCTTTCTGAATAACTGGGGACAGACTTCGGTCTTCCACTGCTCATAGGATGTTGTCACTACTGCTGCGACGAACCCTGTCTGTCCCCTAAACTGGCTGTGTGTGTTAGAAGTGGCCTGCTGTGTCACAAATCGCTGTCTTTGGAGGGCAGTAGCAGTACGTCTCGCCCCAAACAGCAACATAGAAGAGTGTTAGGTTCCATTGACCGCGATGCAAAACTGACGAAACGGTCATAGACCAAACAACCATGGTCAGTGGCGGCGGTCGTGGTCACTTGACGAACAGTTGGGTTAAACGTCTCTCTATTAAACCTGCCCCTGATCTCTACCCTCAGCTGCCTTCTGTATGCATACAATCCTTCAAGACGAGCGTAGAATGGGACTGCCTTGCCCAATGTGCTTTTGTGGATGTCACGGCAGGCGATGTCCTCTTTGACCGTTTTAACCGTAAGGTTTGTCTAGGAATTGCCAGAGGTGAACGATTCTGGCCTGTCGCATCAAGGCAATGGCTTGAACACTTACAGGGTCGCCTTGAAGGGTCCTTTTTTCAGATCCCGCCATGCAGATCTTCGCAGATCTCAGGACAGGACAAATTTTCTGCTGCGTGGACAGTGTAGCCAGGATACACTTCAACACCTCGGTGATCTTCAGGGACACTGTCCTCCCTTGGGCTGGACTTGTTCATCAGCAGCAGGCTGCAATGACGACGACCACCAACCAGTATCAGTCCCCCTTTGGAGACTGCGTTGGTTTTTTCAGCTCTCACAGGGCTGAGGCAAACGAGGGGCTGCTTCCTAAGGGACGGGGGTCACAATAATGGTCCCGCTCACTGCTTTCCTGAAGAGGCTGGTGATTGGTGCAACTTCTGAGGCTTGGCCATGACTCAGGGACCACAGTCTCATCGTCTTTATCAGGTCTTCTTCACCATTTTCAGATTGGCTAAAAATAGTCTCATAATACATGACGGGATCACCCCTTGGGTCCCCCGCTGGCGCAGTCCATCTCAGAGACCTGCCCTTTCCCCAACAGTGACGGTCCTGTTAGCAAGCGGATGTCTCCTTGTGTGGCATGCCCTCCATGGCCGTGTCTGGGACTGAATCCGTAAATAAATAGCAAGGTCCTAGAGAGACGGGACATCTCTTAC
>JADBJO010017532.1:0-7500 GCA_016801955.1 Conus betulinus | reverse complement strand
GTAAACACTAATAAGGTTCCCATCACTCTAGCTAGCCTCATTATATCTTGGGATTTCTATTCACAAACTGATGGGGGGAGGGGGGTGTCTAATGATAGTTTACAACGAAACTTTGAAAAATATCAAAATTCATGTACACAACCTTTCTCTGAACCTATTGAAGAAATAATGCCTGCAAGAAAAGCTTCAACCCATTTCTAACTCTGATAAAACACTTTACATAGTACCTGCACACTTAGGTCGAGTCTGTGAGTCTTTTGAAAGCACCTGCTATTAGCTCTGCAGTAGCATGCAACAGCCCATCTGCAATTTTTGCCTGCATTGAAATGACACTGGCTGCTGAAGCTCTTGCCAACAACTTTTTACTGACAAATCTTAAACACAGTTTGGTCATGATGAGTATAAACTAGTCAGGATGTATTGAGTGAGATGTAACTGACTTTGCAGTTTGATTTTTTTTTTTTTTTTTTTTTTTTTTAATTTGAAACACCCCTCTAAAAAGTGACGGTTTCATGATGTTAAGTCACTTTCAAACACTGAAAATTCTTGGAATCACCCCCAAGTGAAAGAAAAAAGGATGAGACAAAAGAGTCTCTCCATATATGTACACAGTAATCTGCTCAGATTCATATCACAGGCAGTGTGTGCATGGTTAATGGGAGAGCAGTGAAACCACTGCACTGATAGCTAGTTGTCTCCCTTCCACTAATTCGGTCACAACAGCTGCCAATTTTTTATTGGGAACTACCAACATATATGTTCATTTTGTCATTATGATAAAAGCTACCCTTACTTCAGATGTGTTTTTTCTGTTCATTTTTTTTCCAACCACCCCCTTTTAAGACATGACTTTTGTGACAGGAGGCAACAAATCATCATTTTTTTTCCCACATGGGACATTCTATGACCGGTGTATTGGTATCAATAACTTTAAATTTGATTTTGTAGCAATGTTAATGTGAAAAGTATTCTTTGCTGAATACAGCCTAAGCCAGTGTATGTTGTGTGTATGTTGAACAACAATTTTGCATTTCAAAACAGTGAAAGAGTGCAGGAGTTGTGAGAGGGAGAAAAAAAAAAGAGAGGAGGACATCAGGATGGAGAGTGGCGTGGAAGGGGGATGGGTGGGGGGCTGAATGAGAAGTGGGTGGAATGGTGCAGTGGGGTTGTGGGAGGGGGAGGGGGGGGGGCAGGGGGGGAGACATACTGAAATGCACGCTCAGTACCACACACACACACACACACACACACACATACACCCACATACACACACACACAAAGTACATGTACACATAAACCACACACTCACACACATCTCTGCCACCATCACCACCACAACACACAACACCACACACACACACACAACACACACACACACACACACACACACACACACATTTATATGAACATATTCTGACCTGAAGACATCTTGACGTTTGTCAGTCATTTGCACACCAGTAAAAATATACATGAAATTCACATGTTAAGAGACATACTACACATTGTTCTAAAACCATACATAGAACAACTGTTCAAACAGAACACCCCATCCTCCTTCCACCCATACACCCACACCATTCCATCCTAAAACCTATGACTTGCTGTTTTTCTACCACTCACTTTTGCTGCGGGCTGCCAAAGAGTCCACAAGATTTTACAATTCTCAAAACAGTTGAGGGGAGGAAAGAAGGTTATGTGTGTATGTGTTTGTGGGAGGAGTGGAGGGTTTTGTGTGTGTGTGTGTTTGTGGTGTGTGTGTGTGTGTGTAGGTGTGTAGGTGGGTGTGTACATGTGTAGGCATGTGTGGTTCACCCCCCATATTACCATTATAATTGTCATCACTATCATCATTATCATTGCTATCATCATTACTCTCTCCCTGTTCCAGTAGTACTGTTACTTTTACTTTTACTCCTTCATTCATCCTTTCTACTTCTTTCCAGCGACTATTATCACCCCTAGATCACAACATGAAACCTTGTTCAGAGATGTCCCGCCTGACGCGATCTTTGAGTTCTTGAAAGAGGTTAACATTTTTCATCGGATCTGAGATTTTACAGTGGAAAGATTTTTAACGAAGTTTTGGATGAGATTTTAGACGATGTCTTTTACAGAATTGTGTGGATGAGATGACCTGTGAGTATATCTACTATCACTATTAATATTTTAATTATGCATTAATATATTCCTTACATTTCCAAAATCCTGTATTGTTATTGTCTTTTTTAATTGTTATCATAATCATGATTATTGCTACAGCTATTAACTATCGGCTATTCTTCGATTCTTTCTGTCTATGTACCTTCCCATGATCTATATCCTCATTCTTCTCCTCTTTGTCCTTACTATCCCCCCCCCCCCCCCCCCCCCCCTTCTCTCTGGTTATTATTATCATAGCTATTAATCAACAGTAGTAGTAGCAGCAGCAGCAGCAGCAGCAGCACCAGTAGTAGTAGTAGTAGTAGTAATAGCAGATGTTGTTGTTATAGGAGGGAAGTAGTATTAAAATTTTGTTATTGTCCATCATTATTACTATTATATTACTACCCATAAATTTTATTACCATTACTCTTCTTCTTCTCTTATCATTATTATTATTATTATTACAACTACTATCATTATCAGTTTTACTTACTTATTCATTATCACCCATTATCATCATCATTTTTATGTATGTCATCATTATCATCATCCTTCATCATCATCAGGTCTAATCACTCTCACTGTCAGGTCTGAGTCCACGGTTACAGTTCAGTCAACACGCTTCGATCATATTCAGTATTACACTCCAAGCTGCACCTGTCTTTTCTCATCAGATCAGCCAGTACAAAAACATATTCACCGCACAGTCCAGCCCTTGACCATACCGTAGGGCCTGAGGCAGGTCTCATGTCCGTTTCTTTTCCTATGCAAGCTCGATCAAAATGACCTTCATTTTCCTGTCGTCTGCTAGACTTTCCTGTCGTCTGCTAAACCTTCACACCAAAATCCCGCAGAAACACTAGGAGTCTACAAGTACTGCATCATTCTGCTATCTTGCTGACATACGGCGTTTGGACTAATTTATTGACCCCTAGATTAACAGGATTTAATCATCTTTTTTACACATCCAAGGTCCTGTTTTTTTCCCCCTCATAGAGTCCAGTGCCATTTTCGTCTGTTTTGAACGTTGTTCGGTACGACTTTGACCTTTGCTGTAACCCCCGAACTCTGACCTTACTGTCGCCACTACATCATGGTGCGCGACTGACTATCCTGTACCCTCCTTTCCCTGCTCCCCTTCTTCTCTACAGTTACTCTAAATACTATAACTACGTTTTGATATCATCATCATCATCATCATCATCATGATCACTATTATTGTGTGTTTGTTGTTGTTGTTGTTGTTGTTGTTCTTGTTATTGTGTTGTTGTTGTTATTATTATTATTACTATCATCATAATTACCTATCATCGTTATTATCATCATCATTATTGTACCCCACTTTTTCTCGTTCGCAGCAGCCTCGTTTCCTTTCTACTTCATTTTGCGCAACTAAGTGAGTTTTCGGTCTTCCGTTCGTTTCATTATCTGTTTACTATTAATGCTACAAGTGCTATCATTATAGTATTACTAAAACTGGTAGTACTCCTCTGTTTTATCATTGTTCAGAATATTCTGTTTAAATCCATCACCATCACTATTACTATTAGTAATTTTCATTATTATTAGCATCATTTATCATTACTATTACTATTGTTTACTTATTCTTCCTATTATTACTCATCCTCGTCGACGAGTCATCATCCTCATCATTATTTAAACTCGCGTTGTCTCCTTCACAGCAGCAGCATCATTTGCATTCCACATTCATTTCGCGCACGACTCGAGGAGCTGAATGAGGTCTTCCTTCATTTTCATGGTCTTTGAATGCTGTTTTTGTCTTGGCGGAAAGAAGACCAATAGGTTGCGTTGTTCTTGTAATTTGTTTTCTATTCTATCGTTCCGCAGAATAGCATTTTTTTTTTTCAAGTTTGCGTCAGCTTTCCATCTCTGCATTCACCTTGACTTTGAAACTTGAAGTCACATCACCTCTAAACTAATGAAAAGTGAGCAGACGTAATCTTCTTCTTCTCTGACATAGCCTACTTGCGGCGCGTATTTTATTTGAAAAAGAAAATGTAATCTTTGTTTCTCTGTTTTGTTTCACCTAATGTGATTCCTAGATATTAAGTTGGTACTTAACCACCGAGTGTGATAAATTAGATTAGACACATACGTATAATTCTTACGAGCACATTCGTGTTAGGCTATCTGGACTTCGAGAGTACACGTGTGAATGAGTTTTTGCAAGTAAAATTCTCATATAAGTTGTTGATATAGTTGTGTTTGGCTTTATTCATGTATTATCCAGATTTCACCCCCCTTCACCTTTAGGAGTACTGGTATCAAATATATGTCGTATAGTGTCCAAACACGTCAATTGTGCATTTTTAAGATAAGGCGTTATAAAGAAACTGGCCTATCTGTGCTTTATAAATTCAGCACCTTTGATATGTCAAGATACGGGATGTTCTAGCTATGCTGTACAAAGTGGGAAAATCGTATCAAGTTTATGCAAATATTTTACTGTTTGTTTTCACTCCGTTGAAAATCTTTGTACTTTTTAAGATGGTATCAGTCATTTTTCCGAGGAGTATTTTTGTATCTCCGTGGTGGGTATGATCTCATGGGTATGATATCTATTCCCCACTTTTCTATTCTCTCTTTCCATTTTTCTCCGCCATCTCCTTTTTCTTTTCTTTGTTTGTTTGCTTAATTTGAAATCGATGGCCAGCGATAATAATATATCGTAATCATGATGGCGAACAACACTACCCGGTCCCCTTGCGCGGAAGCTACTATCTAGGGGAAAACATTCAGTAACATTTTTAAATCTAACACAAAACTGCATCAGTTACCTTTCTTAGTTCAGTCTTGACTAGTCCAAACGAACTCCAGTGAAAGGGGGCGGTGGGGGGGGGGGGGGAGGGGAGGGGGGGGGGGGGGGGAGGGGGCGACGAAAAGGACTCTCTCTAGCTCTCTCTCTCTCTCTATCTCTCTCCTCAGCAGCGAAGGCATGGACCTCACTTTTCCCCCCTGAGAGTTACAACACAGTACCCATTGAAATAGCAACATAAACACAATGAGAAGAATAAATTTAAGATTATGTCGCTAGTTCCTGACCCAAAATAGCCCAGTCCATTGGGAGTCATATTTGTGAAACCGTGTTCCTGGAGACCTAACAGACCCTCCCCACCCCCCAACCCCCCCCCCCCACCTTACTGTGGTCGGAGGGTCTGCGCGGGTCGAGTGATCCATGGGCTTGCGCGATCCAGTGACGGTAGCACCATTACTTGACTAGAAGGCTAGTTTTTTGTTGACGCTTCAAGGCCTGCGATTTCCATCATGTCCCAGCCCATACGACTGGGTGTCCGGCTCCATGTCTGATGTGAATGCATGATTTGAATTCACTTGCCACCGAAGCGCAGGGCGGGTCTGGCACCAACGTATGATGCTGAATTGACCATTACCCCTGGTCTGTAAGGAGCAGTTTGCGCACATAGAACCACCCAGTGTCCCCTCTGACCAGAGCCCCCCACTGGGCGACACTGGAGTGACGTCCTGCCTCTGGAGGGACTGCTCCCACTCCCGCCTCTTCCTCCCTGCCACATCGGGACGGGCGTCTTTGCGACCCCGGGGAACCTCCTCCCCCTTGTCCCACCCCTACTACACTCGGACGCCACAAGCATCTTCTGAATAACTGGGGGACAGACTTCGGTCTTCCATGCTCATAGCTGTTGTCATACTGCTACGACGACGAACCTGTCTGTCCCCTAAACTGGCTGTGTGTGTTAGAAGTGGCAATGCCCTGCTGTGTCACAAATCGCTGTCTTTGGAGGGCAGTAGGCAGTACCGTCTCGCCCCAAAACAGCAACATAGAAGAGTAAGAGTGTTAGGTCCAGTGACCGCGATGCAAAACTGACGAAACGGTCATAGACCCAAACAACCATAGGTCAGGGCGGTCGTGGTCACTTAGACCGAACAGTTTTGTTTAAACGTCTCTATTAAACCTGCCCCTGATCTCTACCCTCAGTGCATTCTGTATGCATACAATCCTTCAAGACGAGCGTAGAATGGGACTGCCTTGCCCCAATGTGCTTTGTGGATGTCACGGCAGGCGATGTCCTCTTTGACCGTTTTAACCGTAAGTGGGTCTAGGAATTGCCAGAGGTGAACGATTCTGGCCTGTCGCATCAAGGCAAATGGCTTGAACACTTACAGGGTCGCCTTGAAGGGTCCTTTTTCAGATCCCGCCATGCAGATCTTCGCAGATTCAGGACAGGACAATTTTCTGCTGCGGTGGACAGTGTAGCCAGGATACACTTCAACACCTCGGTGTGATCTTAAGGGACACTGTCCTCCCTTGGGCTGGACTTGGTTCATCGCAGCAGGCTGCAATGACGACGACCACGAAACCAGTATCAGTCCCCCTTTGGAGACTGCGTTGGTTTTTTTCAGCTCTCACAGGCTGAGGCAAACGAGGGGGCTGATCCTAAGGGGACGGGTCACAAGAATGGTCCCGCTCCACTGCTTTCCTGAAGAGGATGGTGATTGGTGCAACGTTCTGAGGCTTTGGCCCTGACTCAGGGGACCACAGTCTCATCGTCTTTATCAGGTCTTCGTCCACCAGTTTCAGATTGGCTATAAAAATAGTCTCATAATACATGACGGGATCACCCCCTTGGGGCCCTGCTGGCGCAGTCCATCTCAGAGACCTGCCCTTTCCCCAACAGTGACGGTCCTGTTTAGCAAGCGGATGTCTCCTTGTGTGGGCATGCCCTCCATGGCCCGTCTGGGACTGAATCAGTAAATAAATAGCAAGGTCTAGAGAGGGACATCTCTTATCATGAGGTAATGGGGGGGGGACTCCTCCACAGGTATGTTTCCCTACATCTGTCGGAGCTCATAACTTACGACAAAAGGCAGTTATTGGCAGTAGAGGTTCCAGATCTTTTTCTCAAGGATTTGTCATGGAACCGTTCATACCACTTGGGAACTTTTTCTCACTTGTTTAACATGAGTTTGCTCTGGGGTGTTTGCTTTGTCTTGAAGGCAATAATTAATTGTATCAGATTTAGTTACATCATTCTGGTATATTATACTATATAGTATTATTTATTTAAAACACCCTGACGAGAGCAATGCTTGGAAAACTTTTTGTTTGGTTTTTAAATCTCCATTTTAATCAGACGTTTAAATTTATATATATTTTTGTCTTTTACTTTCGAATCCCACAGCTTTCCATTACTTTGTGTTTTCATGTCAATTACAGGAAGGCAGACGAAGAGTGAGGGTGAACGCTGATACTTGCGGAAAGAGAGGAATAGAAGATTGATGAACCAGAAACTTTGTGCACTGTTTGTGCCAATTCCAGATGACAAAAACAAAAGGGCGGAGAGGAAAAAAAGTGCTGAAAAA
>JADBJO010017531.1:27500-37453 GCA_016801955.1 Conus betulinus | reverse complement strand
ACCCGTGCCAGGTTGTGGTGCTTGTTCTACATGCCGGTTTCCATCCCTGGCAAAAATTAACACCATTCAACAGTGAAAATTTGCCAATGGCATTAACCAAAAACAAAAAGAGTCCTAACGAACGTAGGCCAACCAACAGTAGAACACACACGCTTCTTCTGTGGCGGCTCCCCCCCCCCCTTGAAAAACTAAGACTAACCACTGAAACCCACTTTGCTAAACCACACTTCGTATCGCAGACTTGGCGGCGAAGCAGCAGCCGCAAGGTGCTTGCCAAGCGGTACACAGCAAAATGCAACAATCAGCAATTATTCACCGAACAGCAGTGATCCAGAACAAAGTGCACATTTGTTACCATTTTTTCCTTAGAATTGCTGCTTTTCTTGGAGTTTAGCGACTGGGCTATAAACTGAAAAAAAAAAAAAACTATTGGAATACTTGAGGCTACTGTTACAGGCGCATTTCCCACTCGAGCGAATCTAAAAGCATCATTCTCCATTCTGATTTCTCAGACCTTAAAGAGTGAAGGACTAGAAAAGATGGAGAAAGATGGAGGGTGTGAGGGGGGGGGGGAGGTATTGTGGGGGGGGGGGAAACAGGGGGGGAGGGAGGGAAGGTGGGGGGGGGGGGGGAGGATGACTTCTGGGGGGGGGCTGGACAGGCACTGGGGGGGATGTGGGGGGGCGGGGGATCAATTAGGGTGAGGGGGGGGTAGTCTCTCTAACTGGACAGCCGCCTCGTAACCGAAAATAAATGTAGCATCTTGAGGAAAACCGATACAAAGAAAAAAGAAAAGAAAACAAGATGCAAACATATAAAACGTAGTAGTCCCAGTTATCTTTAATAATAACGCGTGCAAAAAAAAACACGTCACAATCAAACATGCGTCATAAAAAAAAAGTCACAATCAAACATGCCTCATAAATGATTTCATCACTGAGATAATTGAATCGTATCGCACCACTTTACAATTTCAAAAATCAACCAATAACGGTTTTTTTTTTTTACGGTTGTTATTGTGTAATCGATTTTCAGCATTATACATCACTTGCATGTGAAAGAGACTCTATTTGTCACAAGATCATCAAAAATCGCTTATAAATCGGCCCCAAATACTTTCTGAGATTACCATAAAGAAGAAAATCGTTTTTTGGGCTGTTATAGCCGTTAGTAATGGCTATTCTTGTCAAAGGAAAAACATCGGGATCATCCGAGACCCATAATGAACATACGTACAAATTTTTCAAAAAGATCGGCCCAGAAGTTTTACTCCCTTCGTCTGGAGTGAGTGGAACATTTTGGACCATGAACAACAGGTTACACACAGACAGCATTCTTTAGTTCCCATTGTAAAGTACTACCTGTTCTGTAAGAACTGGGAGTACAAAAATTGAAGAGAGATGACCAAAACAACAGAGTCATAAACTAACCCCATCCGACAAGGAGATTTCAATGATGCAAGTGGAGGGGTGATCTGTGAAAAGAGAGTTCTCCATTGTTCATTTCCGAGCTGCTCATGTTCTCAGTTAGTTGGAAATAGTTTCAAAACGGTGGGCGGAAAAATGAAGCAAAATTTAGAAAAGAAAGAGGAGGGGTGTTAGTTACCACCAAGAACATAAAACGGAAATGTTTCCGTTCTGGCGGCCATTTTGATCGTGTGCCGACTTTTGAGAAGATAAGTGGTTTCTTGTTCTTCGTTTTCACTGTCCTGACTGTTATTTTGTTTTGCCTGAAGAAGACCCAAGAGGGTCGAAAGCGCGATGTTTCTGTCCTGTACTTTATTTGTCTACATCCTTGGCGGTAACTAACACCCCCCCACCAACCCCACCCCACCCCCACCCCTTTTGTATTTTTTTTTCAATTTGAAAAATAATAAAATCAACTACCCATCACAGCAGCAAAAGACGTAAACCACAATTTCCCATTTAAGTTCTGTATTACTCTCATTGTGAAACAGTTACATGCAAATAAATTCTTACAAATGCCGCTGGTGGGCACTCATTTATCTAGAACACACACACACACACACACACACACACACACACACACACACACACACACACACACACACACACACACACACACACGGCAGACAAAAACTTGAAGAGAGAAAGCGGCTCTCCTCAACCCTACCACCTACCCCTAACCGCCATCCACACCCCCCCTCCACCACCATCCCTTCCACCCCACCCCCGTCCCCACCCCCCCGAAAAGAAAAAAATATAAAAACAAACAAACAAACAAACAAATCCATACAGTTGTGAAAAATATTCATACGTGCAATGGAAAATATCTCAATGCAGCAATGTCCAAGGAAAAAACACACCAAACATAGCAAGGCAAGTCTTGGCTTCAAATGTAACAATTGTTCGTTACCGATTCGGTTTCAGACTGCTGCATTGTTTACATTTTTGCGTCGCAACCCCGTGTTCGCACGTAGTGTGGTCCCCGGGTGACTCCAGAATCATTATCTACATGTTCCAGTAGTCTGTTTCGCTCAACTGCCTTCTGCCTGTCGTGCTGCTGTTGTTGCTCGTCGCGTGGATTGGGTTCCCCACGAATTGGGCGACAGTGGAGACTGTGAAAACGCACGGTGAGTCTCTTTGTGTCTGTCTCTTCTTCCAGAGGTGTGTGTGTGTGTCTGTGTGTGTGTGCGAGTGTGAATGCGTGTGTCGTGTGTGGTGTGTGTGTGTGTGTGTGTGTGTGTGTGTGTGTGTTCTGTGCGCGCGCGCGCGCGCGCGTGTGAATGTATGTGAATGTATTGTGTGTGTCGTGTGCGTGTGTGTGTGTGTGTGTGTGTGTGCGCGTGTGAATGCGGTGTGTGTGTGTGTGTGTGTGTGTGTGTGTGTGTGGGGTTGTGTGTGTGTGTGTGCTGCGTGCGTGCGCATGCGTGCGTGGCGTGCGGCGCGCGCGTGCGTGCGTGCGTGCGTGCGTGCTGTGTCGTGTTGCGCGGCGGTGCGCTGCGTGCGTGCGTTTGTGTGTGTGTTGCTGAAACCCTTCTTCATTCATAAGATGGAACTCTCTACATTTGGTGGCTGTCTCTTCAAACTCATGGTAGAAATTTGAAAATTAACTGTTTCTGGCTATAACAGGGCCCCTACGTCGTGAGAGCGTTTAACGATAGATACGATAGCAAAAAAAGAACTATCTTCACACGCAAAATGAAGGCATTACAGATATTTACCATTTGAGTTTTGTATGGGTAAAAAAAAAAAAAAAAAAAAAAAAAAAGACCGACAACATTAACTGGAAAATGTCTTGGAAAAAATATATACAGCACGGGGGTATAGGGAATCCCAAGAATAAGGAAACAAATAAATGCACCCGAATTTAACTTGGATTCGTAAACTTTTATCAAGTAATCTCATTGGTGGGAGAGAAAAGACTTTTTCAGCATATTACACATACTTACACACGAGAAGAAGTGATTTCAAAATTAGGTGCTGATCTGTCTGAAGATGATAAGTTAATTAACTTCTGGAGAGATGTATTCAGAGCATACAAAGAAATAGGTAAGATCGATAACGATTTGTATCAAAAACTGCAAAAGAAGAACCTCTGTTCAAAGCCTTTGTTTTGCAACACGAAACGTGAGGATTAGGGGCAGAGGCATCTATTCAAAAAATGGATCAAAAATGGCGTTATTCCGCGTACAGAATCCTTTATATTTGAAAATGGTCTCATCCCTCATCGCTTTGAGTTTCCAGTCCTTTGTTAATAAAATATACATTGACAGCAGATAATATAATGAGGAGGAATTTGTCATCCTGCCACTTGTTTTCGCCACTTCCAAATTGTTCAAAATATATCAGTGCAGATTTTGTGCCTGATATATAACGGTTGTGTTTCAGTATGTGTGAAAAAGTATTCAAGAGAAGTTGGAGTAGAAATAAAATGTGAAGAAGGGTGAGCCAAGTAAAATAAGAACTGTGGTGTGTTCACTTTCAAGGGGTACCTCACTTTATTACGATTTACTATATCACGCTAGGACACTCTAGGGCCAACTCTTTGTCACGTATAGAAATGACAGATTACCAGAGGATGTTATGTGGGCTAAAAAACTTTTCGGGAAAATCCGACAGACAAAAGATATTAAGTTAGGATGGTTTCTGGTTAGAATTGTTAATAGAATACTGCAACCAATACCGTTTTCTTGCAAAACATGGGCATTGAATATTCAGAAAAATGTTTCTTTTGTAAGACAGAAAAAAGAAAACATATCAGCTCTATTTTGACACTTCCCTCGTATGCAAACCTTCTGGCAAGAATTTCACAATTGAGTAAATAGAAAATGCAAGGCTATGAATCTGCTGTTAAAATGAAAACATTGTCCTGTTTGGTTGTGTGACAAAATTTCAGACCAGATAGAACGTTCTATTCAATTCTGTTAACATGCCAAATTCTATATCTGCAACGGTAAATATGACAAGGATTTACCGTTTTTTCAAGTTTTCATAGTGTATTCGAAAGCTACATAGGAAACAGAAAAAAATTGCTACATGTCTTCATATGTCAGTCGCAAAGTTGTTTATGTAGTGGCTCCCATTTTTCTTTTATTGAACAAATACATTAATTTGTCCAAAGCTTCCAAAACGATATACGCAACGGCCAGTCGCTTTGTTTTTTCTGGTTGATCGGTTTATTTGCTTGTTTCTGTCATTTTGTTTTTATTTCAGTAACAAAATTTTTTCTGCGTGTTTGTCCAGTGCGATTATTGTTATGCTTATATATGTCTGTGATTAGACAAGAAACGCATATAATGCTCATTAATTAAGGGACTGAACATCGTTATAATTTTATTATAACTAATTAGTAGCAGCCTAACTAGCAAGTAGTAGTAGGGGTAGTAGTAATGGCAGTAGTAGTAGTGGTAATCACAGTAGTAACATGTGATGATGTTGAGTGTGACAAATGATAATGATTACGAGATGATTATAATGATGGTCCACTGATGATCATGATTTGTTTTGTCATTCTCGTGTGTTACCTTATTATGTGTTTTGTGGTCTTTCTTTGTCATGTGTATTATCTAAAAAATGAAATATTCACTCGTAACACACACACACCAAAAAACAATAACAACAACAAGAACACACACACACACACACACACACACACACACACAAACACAAACCACACAACACACACACACACACACAACACACACAACTCTCACACACACACACACGTGATTCATTTAACAAAACACAACAAACACACACGCACACATGCGCACACACACACACACACACCACACACACACACACACACACACACACACACACAACACACACACAGCGCGCGCGCGCGCGCGCAGCGGCGCGCGCGGCACACAACACACACACACACACACACACACACACACACACCGTGCTCGCGTGCCTGCAACACACACCGCCCACCACACACACACACACACACACACACACCACAACACAACCACAAAACAACACACACAACACACACACACCACAACACGCACACACATGCACGCACGCACACACACGCATACATGAACACACACAAACATACGCACACACGCAAGCAAACCACACACAAACAACACAACCACACACCACACAACACACACCACACACAACTATATATTATATATATATATTATATATTATATATATACATATATATATATATATGCGCGGGCGGGCGCGGGGGTAAAAGTTAATGTTAACTCGTCATTTGGTGGTCCACTGTCCCTTCCTAAAGCGATTCTTACCCCGGTTCATTAGATTTCGGCCACTAGTCTCAAGACGATTTCAAGGGCCATTGTTCCTAACAAACGCTTTGCAATGGATACGTAATATAGCATGATACAATGTCATGCGACGGTGTAGGCGGTCACCATGTACACACACACACACACCTGGCATTTACAATTATGCGCCTCCGGCCCATGCCCATCCAACATATCCCTGACTCCTTTCTTTCAGTAAAAACACAAGCAGAATACAATTCTAAAGTTCTCCCTCGAGAGTGAAAAAAAAAATCTGCGCCTCACTCTTTTGGCAGCATGAGGGGGTTTTCATTTTCATTTCCTGTTAAAAAGCTCCCCCCCATGTAATTTTTTTTTAATGTGCGCTTCACTTCTTTTAGCGTGCGTGAGGGGGGTTTAATATTTCCTCTTTTATTTTTTTCTTGACCAATATTATTCAACAAGACGTGTCTTCGCAAACACTCGTAATCAGCTCACATTCATTCATTCAGTGCGAAAACTTCCCATTTCTTTCTTTTCCTTTTAAATGTCCAGCTTGCTCTATACAAACAAATCACTCTGGGGTTCACAATTCTTATTATTCAAAATAATCTTGGCTTTCACTGACCCAATTCTTATCATTCAAAAACACTTTGGGTTCACAGGACCCCAATTCTTATCATTCAAAATACTTTGGGTTCACAGACCCCAATTCTTATCATTCAAAAATACTTTGGGTTCAACTGACCCCAATTCTTATCATTCAAAATACCTTTGGGTTCACAGACCCCAATTCTTATTCATTCAAAATACTTTGGGTTCACTGACCCCAATTCTTATCATTCAAAATACTCTGGGTTCACAGACCCCAATTCTTATCATTCAAAATACTCTGGGTTCACAAGACCCCATTCTTATCATTCAAAATACTTTGGGTTCACAGACCCCAATTCTTATCATTCAAAATACTCTGGGTTCACAGACCCAATTCCTATCATTCGAAATGCTGCTGTATTCTTCCCATCAGATTAAAGAAGATAAAAATCAAAAATCATAGCAGTGCCGTGGGCATCATCATCCCAAGGGCTGAGAGGGGGCGCCAGGGTTTCAGAGCCACCTCCACATGCAGGGTGGGCGTGCTCTAAAAGGACAAGGCACTCTGTTAGTAATCTAAAATAGTAATACATACAACTACAGTACAATACAAGTTTATTTCCTCACCTTAAACCTATCTTGTGAGTGTCGGGATTAAGGGGGGATTAAAAAAACCATAGGCAAACGGTCATCAGCATGAATTTGACAAATAACAATGAAAATAAAATGAACAACTCAGGGGGACTAATCGCCTCCGTTGAAACAATTAAGGACTATATTCATGCGCACTGCGAAAAAAAAGGGACCCTTCATCCACAAAAAGGGGGGGCTTAACTATCCTGCTTTAGTTTTGACGTACTACTTCGCTAAATTCAACGGACAAATCTTTCACCGGCACTACACAACAAAATTGCAAAGGTTTGAAGCATTGAAACGTACCTCTCCGATATCGCTTGCATTGCTGGTTCTGTGTTTTCAAAAAGGATTGGCACCGAGGGAAAAAGTTCGGGAGGAAAAGAGACACTGCCTATTGTTTGTTCAAAAGACTTTTACACCAGTAAAAACGAGTGTCAAACCAATAGTTATTAAAGGTCCGTCCTAACTAAAAACCACTTACTGTGTAAACAGACCCCAGTACATCCATGAAAATGCGTGCAAAAAAAAACACATAACAAGTACGCTCGTATTGTGAATGGATGGTTAAGGCGAAGGGTTAAGATAACCTTGTGAAAGGATGTGCTGTTATCGTCCTCACTCTGTTGGTTAGTTTATTCTGTTGTAAGTAGTGTAGTTTTGGTCCGTTTTTGCCTTTGTTGGAGGAGGCTAGGAATTGTCCGAAAAGAAAAAAAAAAAAACAAAAACTGTGTTTTTTGAATGAAAGAACTCTGAAAGAAAAGAAACTTAATCTCCATGTTTTTTTTTCACAACGAACAATGAACATTTTTGTATGAAAGATACGACTTTATGAGGTATAGTGGTTCTTCTGGACAATGGAAGAGTTAAAACTACTTTATTGGGTCAAAGGTAGAGGAGCGACTGTTTGTAGAACACACCCTTTAAACTACAAGTGGACGGTTGGGAGAAAATTTGCTTATTTCACTGTTGTTGTCATTTCCTTCTTGTGTGTGTATTGAATAGCATTTTAACCTAACGTGTTACATTGGTGATGGTGTGGGGAATTGTGTTGTATGAAATATTCATGCATGATCATTTGGTCTTGGCCCACTGCATCGTTTCAAGAGGCTGTATCAGGTCTGTTTGTCATTTGTTTGCGTACAGAGGTGGAAGTGTGGTGACTGTGTTGTGAATAGCGATGGTGTGTGATTTGGGGGACATACAGAACACCCACTTAAAATCTTCTTTAGTCTATTTTTCATTCTTTTCAAAGTGAGTCACCCATTAAACCTCTTCTGTAATGAACACACCTGTGTATGTGGTAGGCGTGTGCGTGTGTGTGTGTGCGTCTGTCGTGTGTATTGTCCACTAACGACAGGACTTGTGGATGTTGGGCAGGGTGAGTGAACCAACACAAGGGTAACACACCCCTCAGAGAAGAACTTAGGGAAGCAAAGCGAAATTCGGTTCCCGGCAACGATGCTCATGGCTGCTCGCTTAAGCAGATGGACATCTGTCTACACTCGCTGCCGGTTGTATGCTGCTTCACCGCCTTATCGTCTGTGGTGGTACGATGCCCTGGGTACCTGAACTAGAAGGTCATGGTCATGCACACGTGCAGAAGAACGCACCACGGCCAGGGCATCCCTCGATCCACCCAAAGATTCCTTTCGAAACGCAACACGAGGGCGGCCAACGCGAAATTGAAAGCAGAGCGTAAACGAGGAGAGGAGGACGACAACGAAAAAAAAAAAAAGCTCCGCTGAAAAGCCAGCATCAACTCAAACGTGCAAACGCATGGCTTTCGAAACAAAACCGCCCATCGTGTCCGTGAAACCACGCACCCCCGAAAACTGCAGCGATGTTTTCAGAGTGATTTTCCCTTGCTGGCGGAACCAGCCCGAGCTGTGTGAGGTGGTGCCAGGAAGGCAGGGCAATAGACATGCTGTTTTTTCATGGTTGTGTCGGCCCGGGCCAACAGGGTGCAGAGGAGGGAAAGCCATTCGGAAAAAAGGTCGTGGGCTTCTCGTGACCCTCAACAACACCTCCACCCTGCGTCACGTCTTTTACGACTGGGGAACGACACGGTGATGGCGAAGTTCTAGCGGCGTTCAGACATGGAGGACCGGAAAGCACATGATTGTTCGCGGAGTAAGCACAGGAAGACGTGTCATCGAGACGTGGTGGTCCATGGACTCCCGCGACACACTACGGTAAGACCTGATCTCTGAAAGGTCACTTGCTTCTTTGGGCGAGAGTCTCGTCAACCCGTGGTTGTCAAACCACCAAGGTCATTGTGTTTGCAATCCGATTGGTCCTCTGGATGAGGACAAAACTGGATCATTGCAACGCGCTGGTAACTGTACACACTCACTTTTAAATTCAGCATGTTTTGTTTACCAGCCGCCCTTGGCCGACACTGTGGTTAGCAATCGCGGACTCCCGTGCCTGGGAGGGTGTCTGTGGGTGTCGAATCCCAATCAGAGTCATGTGTGGGTTTTTCTGCCCTGTCGGCCTCCTACCCAGATTGAGTTTGCTGCGGAACTCAGCGGGGAGACTGGGACCACACAGTCGATTTTCATTCTTAAATGGATGCGTTTCTGAGAGTTGTTAGGGTTTGCGCACATTTCCCTGCAATATTGACCAGAACAGGTGTAGAGTGCCGGTATCTCTCACGGGAACGACCTTGGTTGATGCGGGTTATAGTAAATGAAGGAAAAGAGTGTTCATAGAGAGAAGCTACAGCGCCTGTCAAGTTCTAGTTCCGAGTCTGCGAATAAATAGAAATCCCTATTAAGCATATTCACGAGTTCTAGATCAGTCGTTCAGCATTGCGTAGACATCGAGCAACATGAAATACAAAAGAATGTCTCAAATTCTCGTGGCCCTTCCCTTCCTGCCGCTCTCATGGTGTCGACCTCACTCGAAGTCCTTTTGCATGTCTGTGGCCCTTGGTTGGTCGTATTCGTCTAAGGGCTCACCGGTATACGGCGAGTCCCAGGGGGCGCTGGCGTTGAACGGACGTCTTTGGTGC
>JADBJO010017531.1:17500-22500 GCA_016801955.1 Conus betulinus | reverse complement strand
CCCTCTCTGTCCACACTTCCATCCCTCTTTGTCCACACTTCCCCATCCCTCTGTCTGCACTTCCATCCCTCTGTCCACACTTCCATCCCTCTTTGTCCACACTTCCATCCCTCTGTGTCCACACTTCCATCCCTCTTTGTCCACACTTCCCATCCCTCTTTGTCTGCACTTCCATCCCTGTCCACACTTCCATCCCTCTTTGTCCACACTTCCATCCCTCTTTGTCCACACTTCCATCCCTCTTTGTCCACACTTCCATCCCTCTTTGTTCACACTTCCATCCATCTTTGTCCACACTTCCATCCATCTTTGTCCACACTTCCATCCCTCTTTGTCTGCACTTCCATCCCTCTCTGTCCACACTTCCATCCTCTGTGCACACTTCCATCCCCTTTCTGTCCACACTTCCATCCGTCTGTCCACACTTCCATCCCTCTGTCCACACCTCCATCCCTCTGTTCACACCTCCATCCCTCTCTGTCCACACTTCCCCATCCCTCTTTGTCTACACTTCCATCCCTCTGTTCACACCTCCATCCCTCTCTGTCCACACTTCCATCCCTCTTTGTCCACACTTCCCCATCCCTCTCGTCCACACTTCCATCCCTCTTTGTCCACACTTCCCCATCCCTCTTTGTCTGCACTTCCATCCCCTCTTTGTCCACCACTTCCATCCATGCTTTACCATACTTCCATCCTTCATTTTCCATACTTCCTTTCATTATCATTATTATAAGTTTTATCATTATGATCGTTATTATTGTTATCATTATTGTTATTATTAATAATATTGTTGTTACTGTTGTTATCGTTGTTGGTGTTGTTATATCATCATTCTTATTATTATCATTTAAACTCGTGTTGTCTCCCTTTCAACCTTGGTTCCATCCTGTAGTTTTAGTTATTCATCCAAGACCAAATCTTGCACCCTGTTCAAAGAGGTAAGCGACTGCTCGACCTTAGTTTCATCATTTGGAAAGTCATTTACCTAGTCTGAAGAGGTCCAAATAGGTCGAAACGCGTTGTGTTTGCTTTGTAATTTGCTCTCTGGGTTGGCGGCGCAGTGATTCTGTTTCTGCTCTTGCCATCCACTACAAAGTGAAGAGTTCTACATACCTCCTGCTTGAACTATTATTCTCCCCTGTGTGCGAGAGAGAGAAAGAGAGAGAGAGAGAGGCGGAGAGAGTGCGTGTGTGAGTTGCATCTCGAACCACTGCCAGTCTCTACATAACCTTACCTTCTATTTCCCTCCCTCCCCCCCCCCAGGTACGTCACCAAGGACCTGTACTCGGCCGACAGGTACCCGCCCTATTGCTTAGGCCTGGCCTACTTCAGCAGCATGGGGGTGGCGAAGGGGGTGGTCGCCGTGTCCCCCACATCCCGTTCTTCCATTTCGAAGACGTGTACGTGGGCATGTGCCTCCAACGCCTGGGCTTCGGCGTGAAGAACCACAACAGCTTCCGGCACCGCTCATCCAAAGACGCCTGCCAGGGCCAGTCTGTGAAGGTATCGGCCATCCACAGCGCGGCCCTTCAGGAATGCAGCAGCTGTGGAACGCCAAGTGCTAGGAGGAGCAGCACCGCGCTTTCGCATAACTACTATCATCACCATCACCACCCATTAAAGTCGTTTACTTATCTATCTATTTATGGGTTAATTTACTTATTCTTTATTTCTTCCCTTTGTTTTTTAAAAACTATCATTCATTTCTTTTCCTTATTGCCCCCCCTCCCCTGCCCCCCCCCCCCCCCCCCCTTTTTTTTTTTTTTTTCCCATTAAGCACTATTATCAATCCACTATAATCACTACTATCACACTATTCTACAAAACAAGCTACAAACCCCATCGTTTCACACCCTCTCCTTTTCCCCTCCGCTTCCTCCCCCTCCGCCTCCCCCCTCACTATTTCCTCTCCCATGATCCTCTCCTGGGTGGCTCCCATTTCCGTCCGGCGGCCATTTTGGTCGGGCAGCGAATGAGAAGAAAAGTATCTATCTTCTTCTAGAGTGATCGTTCTTTCTTGTCTGTTTGCTTCTAAGCCATGTATGCGAGGGGTGGTAGTTATGAAGTCTGTGAACCATAATCTACTATTTTCTGCATACAGTAATTGATAAACCTCTGTACTTGTGGAAAAAATATACATTTAGATTGCAGTACTGTAACTTTTCAATCACAGAACCCCGCCGTAATTGTACTAACACTATGTCGCTTCTCTTGACTGAAACACAAAAATACAGACTTCCGCTATCCTCCTAGCTCTTCATTTTTACCTGGTTATTTCGCATCTAAATAACTTTTATCATTTAAAAGAGACAGATTAAACAAATTGCCAAAAGGGTGGTATGCATTATATTCTGCTTGAATTTCCATTTGAGTGAGGGAGTGTTCTGTGTCTGCATTCAGTATCAACGTCATCTCCAAATGAAAATACCAAATATGCTGTCAGAAAAAAAAAAAAAACTATGATCTAGCTTGCTGAAAAAAGACTGGTTCTGTCTAATTCAACGTCTTGTGGAGGAATGGTTCTTCTCCATGTGTCGTAGAGACATTCCGAATTTACCTGACGCCAAAGATCATTCCAGTCTAAAATTTCGATCATGTTTTCAATTGTCGCTTTCGTGTCAGGTGTATGTGTAAATTTTGCAGCAATGATTATTTCGGGTAGGATCCAGAACTAAATTGAAATGACCAACGATTGACACATTTTCAGAATTAAACTCATTTATTTTATCTTTGATTTTTGTAAAACTCAGGATCATCTGTGTTTAGGCCATACACGTACAAGAAAAAGGCCTTTTTATTTATTTATTTTTTTGAGTATTTAAACGAATACCATGACATATTCCCGAAACTACCTTTTGTTATTGCAACCCCATTTTAGTTTAATATGTAATTAGAAAAATAACCCTTGTAGCCTGACTGTCTTGTAAGAAATAAAAAAAAGGGGAGGGGTGGTAGAAAATAAGATATTTCTTACCACTCACTAATGAAAAGGAAATAAGGTATTTCTTACCACTCACTAATGAAAAGAAAATAAGATATTTCTTACCACTCACTAATGAAAAGAAAATAAGATATTTCTTACCACTCACTAATGAACAGAAAAAGGTAAGGTATTTCTTACCACTCACTAATGAAAAAGAAAATAAGATATTTCTTACCACTCACTGATGAAAAAAAAATAAGGTATTTCTTACCACTCACTAATGTAAAGAAAATAAGGTATTTCTTACCACTCACTAATGTAAAGAAAATAAGATACCACTCACAAATGTAAAGAAAATAAGATATTTCTTACCACTCACTAATGAAAAGAAAATAAGATATTTCTTACCACTCACTAATGAAAAGAAAATAAGGTATTTCTTACCACTCACTAATGAAAAGAAAATAAGATATTTCTTACCACTCACTAATGAACAGAAAATAAGGTCTTTCTTACCACTCACTAATGAAAAGAAAATAAGGTATTTCTTACCACCCACTAATGAAAGAAAATAAGGTATTTCTTACCACTTACTAATGTAAAGAAAATAAGATATTTCTTACCACTCACTAAATGAAAAGAAAATAAGATACCACTCACAGATGTAAAGAAAATAAGATATTTCTTACCACTCACTAATGAAAAGAAAATAAGATATTTCTTACCACTCACTAATGAAAAGAAAATAAGGTACTGTATATCTTACCACTCACTAATGAAAAGAAAATAAGGTATTTCTTACCATTCGCTAATGAAAAGAAAATAAGACATTTCTTACCACTCACTAATGAAAAGAAAAATAAGGTACTGTATATCTTACCACTCACTAATGAACAGAAAATAAGGTATTTCTTACCACTCACTAATGAAAAGAAAATAAGACATTTCTTACCACTCACTAATGAAAAGAATTTAAGATATTGCTTACCACTCACGAATGAAAAAAAATCTGTCTCTTCTGTGGATTGTTTGGGACGGGAAAGTTGATTTTGTGCTGTTCATATCTGACATAGTGTACAAACAAACAAACAAATAAAGCAAACACATAAGCAAACAAACAAACACCAGGGAGACGATGTTTGCGCCGTTCAATTCAGACGAGGGAGAGGCAGGAAGTGACAGCAATAAAGTAACCCAGAAGGAGAAAAGAAAAATGAAAAAGAAAAGACAAGCAACTTCAGAATCGTTTTTATTGACAATGACAAAATACAGTCTTCATGTCAAGGGGGCTATCATTAATGCAGCGTCAAGAATTTATGACACGAAAAATGTATAATACATTACAAACACACGATTCCCGGTATTGATCTATTTGGGAATAGTAAAGTTAACGACAAACAAAAGATCACCAAACGTGGGCCTAAATGACCAGCTATGACATACGGAGAACCAAAGCACTGTCTCACAGGGAAACAGCAACCGACATTTTTTTTCTCCCTGATATCATAACATTCAGCAATATATTTAGCAAACAGACGAAGAATATTTTCCATCATCAGAAGATAATAGTTCAGTCAAAGTATATGGTCTTTCTGGCATCAAATTAAATATTAATAGTTTTGATTTTTTCCTTTATCTTCATATGCCTTACATTGAAATAAAAAGTGCTCTTCATCTTCCTTACTGTTATCTGGACACAACACACATACATCATCAACATAAACTTCATTGCAGAACCATTTCTTATTTGCTTTAAAAAACCAGGGGTCCGACTTCTAAATCTAGCCAATATGCTTCTATGCCGTTTATTAGTAACAGATTTAAAAACATTTCCGGCTGAAGAATACTTTTAAAGGAATAAAACCATGAATACTTGTCATTTTCTTCCATTTTTGAATGCCAGTTCTGTTTGTAGCAGGCTATCAAGCGATCCTTAAATTCTGACATAAAATGCCCTTTCGTTCCCTACCTCTTTGCTGAGCCACACAATACCAAACCCATTAATAGTTAACACATGTTTTACTTTACTAACCCAGTTGCAGTGTCCACTTTCCATTTGTTAATATAGCATATC
>JADBJO010017531.1:0-10000 GCA_016801955.1 Conus betulinus | reverse complement strand
ACACACACACAACACGCACGCACGCACGCGCGACACAGATAGAGAGAGAGAGAGAGAGAGAGATAGAGAGAGAGATTTGTGCAGATTTAGATATAAGAGATATTTATTCAAAATATACGCCTGGGCCCCTTTATCAAGGGGTGCATTACTCTTAACTTAAATGCTTTATGTAAAACAAGGAAAATCTGGAACAAACTTTAGAAAGAAGAAAAAGATAGGTGGGAGAGTCACACGAACAACGACAAGCGAAGACAAAAGATGCACAGCGTCTGGTTTTTGGCTGAAGAGCAAACTCATTTTTCTGAACAGCTGCACCAGATACAACTTGTTTTAGCTGTTATGACATGGGGGCGTGACACTTATGACCCACATAAGGAAAATTTCTGAACAAAATTTACCCAACAAGTCCAAATTTTTAGACATCTGTGTACACACTCACACCCTCAAGGGGTCCAACGTTTTAAAGCTTGGTTTGACAAAAGCAAAAAACAAACAATGGCATCTCATAAACCATTACCATTGATTGTCACAGGATCAATGACCACCAGGCACTGATCAGAAAATAATTTTACAGTGGAAATCAGGTTTGGAAGCGACTTTTTTTTCTGATTTTACAACTGGCTTCAGTAATATAACTTGCTAAGGATTTGATCAGCGATTCGTTTTCAAGTGTCAATATATGAAGCAGATTGCAATTTTGTACAACAGGCACCTGAAACAAGCTAAATTTTCCGCGCATGAGTTGGTAAGCATCACAATGGTATAAAAAGTGACTCTCATCTTCAGCGGAGAAGTGGAGGCGACGTGGAGTGTGGGGGACGTGGGACTTGGGAGAAGGAGTTGAGGGGACATGGGACTCGTTCTTCTTTGCGTCAGGCTGATCCGGTGTGAGTTGCGTTGCTCCACAAGGGCTGACTGGTTAGTGTCCGTTTCAGATGGCTTTGTTTTCTGATATGGCAGGATGTCCTGCTTCTGACTCAGAGGGGCATGTCCAGTGTGTGCAGCAGAAGATTCTTTAAAAGCGCTGAATTATGGGGTTGGAGTGAGGAGGAGGGAGACAAAACCTGTGGGTAAAATTGTTTCATGGGGTTACGTGCAGTGGGGATACTGAGCATGCATGGATAGAAGAGTCTTTAACATGCGCGGGGTTGGCTTTTCCCATTGCTGTAAACTGGCATCGCTGGTGTTTTTATCAGAACATCATAGGACACCGAGTCTAGAAAGGTCACTGGGGTGTTCAGAAACAGTGATTTTGTCAGAGTAATAAGGTCACCGTGTTCTTTGGTAGGTTTGAATGACAATGTCGGATGACTTCACCATTCATCTGTGTCCCACTGGATACATCCCTTTCCCCTGACATAGAAGTTTCAGTTTCTTGAGTACCAGTAGCTGTGCTGGATTTGAAGCATAAGGTCAGAGTGATACGTTTAGATGCTGGATCGCCAGAACAGATACGCATAACATTTTTTTGCCAGAAGTGGTTGGGCCTCGGATATCCATCCATCTTTGATGATGAAAAGAATGTGTTCTTTCATCATAGTCGAACGACTCCATCCTGATAGACGTGTTAGAACTAGCGGAGTAAGGGCACAGCAGCGCATTACGCAAGATAAGCAGCCAGATAAGAGTGGGGTTTAACAGTTCTTTTTTGCCCTCCACACCAAAAACGCTTTTTGTAAACTGATCAAGAGTGGGTTGTGTGTGTGTGTGTGTGTGTGTGTGGTGTTACTCAGACTCTGACTTAAGATTTTTTTTCACGATAACCCTTTAGGGTTTATATACACACAATGTCGTAAATGATATCATGATTCTCCATAACTGCTGTTTAACATTATATATGTGTGCCCATAAGGGGACGAGTTATTGTCATTTCAGATTTTAAAAATTCATTTTCATTAATCATGCCGATCACGAACATATGTTCGCGAAACGGAATTTGTTTTAGATCGTCATTGTAAAGCTTTTTCACCTGGGCACAGTTATTGACAGTTTAGGTCTGGTTGGTTTTTTTTTTGTTTTTAAGCTGGTCTGTTGATTACAGCCTAAACAATTTTGCATCTGGATACACGCTGTTCAAAAAATAGTTTGCTCTTCGTGCCGACCCAGGACGCTGTTGCCATCTTCTGGTCTTCTCTTGGTCGCTTTCGTGTTCGTGTGCTACCTACCCCCCCCTCCTCCGCCCTCCTTCTTTCTCTCTCTCCCCTCTCTCCTCCTCTCCTCTCCCTCGGTCTCTCTCTCCCTCTCTCTCTCCTCTCCCCCTCTCATCCTCCCTCCCTCCCCTCTCTCTCGCTTCATTCTCACCTCTCTCTTCTCCTCCCGTGTAGCTCTCCCTCTCAAGTTTTCCAATTTTTTTTTTCCCTTGTTTTTCACATCACAGCATGTAGACTACAGAAGAAATGAGCTACGTGATGAAAGGAAGAATATTGTACGATATGCTGATGCGACCAACCACACTGTGTGTTAGTTGTAGTTTTAAAATCATTTGTTATCG
Organism: Conus betulinus; assembly: GCA_016801955.1. NCBI lineage: Eukaryota > Metazoa > Mollusca > Gastropoda > Neogastropoda > Conidae > Conus > Conus betulinus. The sequence continues at coordinate 7,509 of JADBJO010017531.1, read as the reverse complement.
TTAGGCTGTATTCATGTACCCCTTTATCAGTGGCCCGAGGCTAAATAGTTTCATAAACTATTCATGTAAATATGCTCCTCCTCTCTCGTAATCTCTCTTCTTCGTCCCTCTCGTCCTCCTCCCTCCCCTTCTCTTCTCACTCTCCCACAGGGAGGGGCTCTTCCACTCTCTCTCCTCCCCCTACCTTTCTCAGTCTCTTATGGTGTTGTATGTGCTAATTGTGTGTGTGTGGGGAGGGGGGGGAGGAATGTTCCAAAGAGATTGTGAAAGAGGATAAGACCTTTTTTTCCTTGTTTTGAGGGTAGAGGGAGCAAAGTGGAAGAGGGTGGGTCATATTGCTCGTGAGGGTTTATACTACGGAGAGAAAAGGAGAGCAGAGTAAAGCAGCAGAATGATGTGTGGGAAGGTCATAATGCATCGTGAGGGTTTATACTAAGGAGAGAGAGAGAAAGAGTAAAAGAAGGCGCGATGAGGTGGGAAAAAGAAAAAGTCATAAATGCTCGTGAGGCTTTATCCTAAGGATCTAGAGAGAGAAGAGCAAAATGGATAGTTGGTCATAGTAAGAGAGATAAGAAAAGAAAATGCTGGTGAAAAGTAGTGAGTATACTTCAAGGAGGAGAGAATAGGAAGAGCAAGGAGGAGATGAAGGAACATATGACATGTGAGGTTTAATACTAAGGGAGAGAGAGACGAGATAAGAGCAAAGCGTAGAGGTTGGTCATATGCGCATGAAGGTTTATAGCACAAAGGGCCCGATGAAGGCATTGAATTCCCACGTAGGGCAGGTGGACTGCGTGGGTGTGGGACAGGTCTGTTGAATGAGGAGGTGTGAGAGTAGTGGTCGTGGAGAAGAACACATACAGACATGAAAGGATCTTTTTGTGGTGGGGGTTCCTAACTGCTGTCATGCATCGTAATGCGGGCTAAGTTTCATGATTAATTACGCTTTGTTTGCATTGAGTAGCGTAAGACCCTGATCTAAAGGCATTTCACTGATCTGGGAACACCATATTGGGCTGGTACAATACCAGATCAAACACGCGCACACACTGGCAGGACAGATGCATGGCTATACATAAAACGAGTGAGACAGGGAACACACACACACACCACACAGGACAAAAAAGGCACACACACACCCACACGCAGACTGCGCCACGGATTGCAGCGGCGCACACACACACACCACCGACACGACCCACACACAACTGCAGACCTGATGCATGGCTATAACAATAATGAACGAGTGAGAGAGTAGACCGAAACGAAACAACGACCCACACACACAACACACACAACCACTGACCCACAAAAACACCGACACACACCACACACACAGCGACGCACGTACGCACGCACGCAAACGCACCAACCGCAGCACGAACGACGCACACACAGCACGACCCACACACACACAGTCCACACACACACACACACACGATGCCCAGAAACAAGACAAAACCATACACACACACAATACAAAAACAAGTCACAGCGGGGCTCGTGCTCGTCGGGGGACGCGGCGAGCACATACACCACACACACACACGAACACACACACACACGACAAGGGGGATTATTTACCTGCTGAGAACGTGCTGCTTTTACGAAAACTACAGCAAAATGATTGTGTATTCGTTGACCCGAAGATATTTTGCGACACCAACAATCGTACCCTTGAAATTCAGGGAACGAACGTTCTCTCTCATCTCTCCTCCTCTCTCCTCTCGTCAAGTCCTCTCTCTATCAATTGCGCAGCAACCAAAGGACGGAACATACTGGTTTGAAATACAAATGGTCAGTTATGCGTTAGTTTTATCCCCGCGAACGTTTCATAGCTGTAGGGCCAATTCGGGGGGAAGGTGACTTTTAGCCTGTAATGGGACTCTATGTCTCCGTGTTACGCAAGGTGACGCGACCATGACAAGGGAACAGCAAACGTGTAATCAAGCAAAAAAAAGTGACGTCAGTGTCTCATCGTAATAAATGTATGGATCCAATGACTCGTTTTTAACCATTATCATTTCCCTGAATCTGGTTCGTCATTTTAAAAAGAGTGATCGCCGAGCTTGAAGCAGTTTGGATTTTTTCAATCAAAAGACCACAAAGAGAAAGTGACATATTAAGGGGGAAAAAAAAGGGGGGGAAAAAAAAAAAAAAAAAAAAAAAAAGGGGAAAAACTTCTACTTGGTGGACAGCTAATGAGATTAAAACTAAATGACCGCAAAAAATGAAAAGGGGGGACGGAAAACTAATTCGTCGTAAAAAAATCTTACTGTGCGCGCTCGCGATGGGTGTGGGGAAACACTTCTCAAAATAAAAATGACTGACGGAGAGAGAAGGTGGGAGGGAGGAGGCAGGGGAATTGAGAGAACAGGATGGGGGTTTAGTAGTAGGTGGAGGGGAGAAAGTGAGAGAACTAGATCAAGGTCAGAGATAGAGATAGATCTGGGAGGATGGAGGTATTGAGGAGGAGAGAGAGAGGATATCGAGAGAGGGAGGAGGGAGGGCAGGGGGAGGAGAAAAAAGTAGGGCGGATTAGAGGAGTGGGAGATGAAGGGATGAGGGCAGGGGGGGGGATAGGGACAAGGGAGGGAGAGAGGGAGGAGTGGATGACAGAGGGGGGAGGGAAGAGAGAAGGAGTGAGGAATTAAGAAACCCACACACCAAAGAGAAGCAAGAGGGGGTGGAGAGAGAAGAGCGTACGTGCGTGGTGGGTTTTTATTTTTGTTCCCGTCCTTCTGTTGTTCTTTGTATGTACGCAAGTGTGTGTGCGTGCAAAAATGTGTGTTTGTTGCTTGTGTGCGGGTGGTCGTGCGGGTTTTTGTTTGTTGTTTTTTGGAAATGTTTGGTTTTTTGTGCGTGTTGTGTGTGTGTGTTGTGCGGGTGGTGTTTTTGCGGGGGGGCGCGCACGTTGTGGTGTGGGGGGGGTGTTTGTGCTGTGTGTGTCTTTGAGAGAGAGAGAGAGAACTTCAATGTCAAACCTTTGGCCGAGTGAAGACTGGTCAAAGAAGTTGGTCCCTTGACATACATCGGACCCGCGTCTGTTTTTACTGGTGTAAAAAGATTGTTACTTGTGCTTAGTGCTAGGCTTGACGACACTGCCTTAACCAAAGACAAAAAGAAAAAAGGATCCTGCCCGTGGCACGCGCACATCCGAAAACACACTACAAGACGGAGGAGACACACCAGGGACAGGCTAGCAGCACGCCAGACGCACGCCGACGCACGCCGCACGCCCACACGCCGCCGCACACACACACCACACACACACACACACCCACACACACAAGCATGAACGCACAGCACGCGGCGGTACTGTGTGATAGATGTATGTAAGATCGGGTAATGTCGATAGAATAGATAATAGATAAATAGATAAGATAGATGAGGATAAAATGGATGAGAATAGGATATACAGCACACACACACACAACCAACACAAGAAGAGTTAACACAGGGGAAGAACTGTTACAACAACGCACAAACAAGACGTGTGTGTGTGTGTGTAGGAATGTTTGTGTTGTGTGTCTGTGGAAATGTGTGTGAAATGGTGGTGATGTGGTTGTAGCCAGTGTGTGTAGGTGGTTTGTGTGTTGTGTGTAGTGGTAAACACAGTTTGTTGCGACTTGGGCGACTCGGAGTCATAGGTGCTGACGGGTGCGGAACACGCCCTGAAAAAACTGCAAAAACCAAAAAAAACCTGGAGAATGGTAAAGAAAAGTTTTCCTGGACAGAAATCCTTGTCGTCTGGGAGAGACGGGGCGAGAAGGTGGGATAGAATGGGTGGGGTTATGGGGAGGTGGGGGGGGGGTTGGGGGTGGGGGGTGAGGGGGGGGGGGGGCGTCTGCTCTGAAAAGCCTTCCGCTGTTCAAGCTCGATACGGTCTAGAGGTTATCGTGGTTCGTGTCATCTTTGCTGGTTAGCATCTTACTTTGGCGTTTGGCGCGCGAAGTGTCACACGTGTGTGTGCTTGTGTGTGTATGGGGGTAGTGTGTTGTGTCGCGCGTGCGCGCATTTGTGTGTGCCTGCGAGATACGATCCTCCTTAACAACAATCCGATCTGGGAAGAAGAATCCATAAGGCATCCCAAACGAGGTAGTACCGCAAGATGCTAAACATAAGGTATACCCATCAATATACTTGATCATAAATATTACCCATGCACAAAAAGTGCATCAACAACCATCAATACACTGATCGTAGTACCATGACTAGTGCTCACACCACAATATACTGATCGTACTTACCCATGGACAAGCGCATCCACTCCCATCAAGACACTGATCGTATTACCAACCCATGGAACAAGTGTCTCACACAATCATACACTGGATCTGTATTAACCCATGAAACATCGGCATGCGCAATCCATCAATATACTGACCGTATTATTACCCATGAACAAGCGCATTACACCATCAATAACTGATCGTATTAACCCCTGAACCTTGCATCACAACCATTCAATAGACACTGATCCGAATTACCCATGAACCAGTGCTCACACCATCAATACTGCTCGTATTAACCATGACCAACTGGTCATCACACCATCTTGTACACTGCCCGCTAGTTACTACCCCATGAACCGTGCATCACAGCCGGGAAATCATAACACTGAAGTCGTATTAACCCATGAACCAGTGCAATCACAAACACCAATCAGTACCTGATACGTATTAAGACATGAACATAGAGGAGACCATGTAAACACTCACCCATCAATACAACCTGATCGTATTAACCCATGAACCCAGTGCTGAAACAGTGCACTGATCACACCAGTCATGACACCATCCGTACACTGATCTATTACCCATGAACCAGTTGCAGTGCCATCACACCATCAGTACACCCATGACCAGTGCATGACACCATCAGTACACTGATCGTATTACCCATGAACCAGTGCATCACACCATCAGTACACTGATCGTATTACCCATGAACCAGTGCATCACTACCATCAAATACAACTGATCGTATTACCCATGAACAAGTGCAAAATCACACCATCATACACTGATCGTATTACCCCATGAACCAGTGCATCACCCCATCAAATACACTGATCGTATTACCCATGAAACAAGTGCATCACACCCATCAATACACATGATCGTGATTACCCATGAACAAGTGACCAGTCACACCATCAATACACTGATCGTATTACCCATGAACAAGTGGCATACACCATCATTACAATGATCGTATTACCCATGAACCAGTGCATCACCACCATCAATACACTGATCGTTATTACCCAGAACCAGTGCATCACACCATCAATACACTGATCGTATTCCCATGAACCAGTTGCATCACACCATCAATACACTGATCGTATTCCCATGAACCAGTGCATCACCCCACAGTACACTGATCATTACACTGAACCAGTGCATTACCCCATCAACACTGAGTATTACCCATAAAACACAACCACACCACACTGATCAATACACCTGATCGTATTACCCATGAACCATCGGATGTGCCACACCCACACCATCAGTACACTGATCGTATTACCCATGAACCAGTGCACCCACCACCATCAGTACACTGATCGTATTACCCATGAACCAGTGCATCACACCATCAATACACTGATCGTATTACCCATGGAACCAGTGCACACACAACCATCAAGCAGCATATCGCACCATCGAAGACCTGCTGACTTCAGTTTGAAAGAAAAAAACAAACAAAAAAAAAAAACGTTTCTGGCTCTGCCATTTAAACCGGATCCAATGGCCTCAACCTGAATAATTGTCCACAGGTCTGTTGAGCTGGGGGGTTGGGGGATGGGGGTGAAGTGCTGGAGGGGGAAAGGTGGTGGAGTGGCAGTCGGACATGGAGACAGAAATGGATGATGGATTTGACAACAGTGCACAACTGACAGCAAAGAACATTGGCAGAGATCCAGACCCACGGCACAAGACCTAGAGAACCGGGGAGCAAACCTTTGTTTTTTTTTTTTTTTTTTTTTTTTTGGTGACCTGTTCGTTAGGGCGGCGCCCGAACGACTGTCTCCTGGAGTTACGAAAAGAAGAAGAAGAAAGAAGAAGAAGAAGAAGAAGAAGAAAAAGCAAGAAGAAAGTGCGTGCGTATGTGCGTGTGCGTGTGCGTGTGTGTGTGTGTGTGTGTGTAGTATAGTATATATAGATATTATATATATATATATGTGTGTGTGTGTGTGTGTGTGTGTGTGTGTGCGTGTGCGCGCGAGCGCGAGCGCGTGGTGCAACATACGTGGGGACTCGTAAAGCAATGGCTGATTGCACATGCTGGAATGTGTCACTTACAACGGTGGGCCGGAAAGTAGTTTCCCCCTTTCGTCCACTGGGGGGGGGGATGAGGAAGGGAAGGGATGATACAGCACATCAGTAAAACGCGAAGGGGATCATTTGACAGTCGTCTCTCTTCTTTTTTTCTTCTTCTTCTTCTTCTTCTTCTTCTTTCTTCCTTTTTCTCTTCTTCTTCTTCTCCTTTTTTTTTTTCTTCTTCTTTTTTCTTCTTTTTTTCTTCTTCTCCTTTTTCTTCTTCTTTCTTCTTCTTGCTGTAATAAATCAGACCGTAAGTCCTCCCCACAACATCTATACCACATCTATGGCCCGAACGTAACATCGGCAAGGCATGCATTCTTATATCATTTACAGCACTCACTATGCAAGTGCAACACCACAACATTATATGCCACACATACCCACTGCCCTGCGCCCGCAATGCAAACAAAAAAACAGCTGTATGTGTGTGTGTGTGTGCCGCGCGGGGGGGCGCACCGACACATCACACACACACACACACACACACAACACACACTGACAACAACCACACCACACACACCCACACACATACCACGAGTCTTGGCAAGGCAAGCAAGCCCTGCGCGTGCACACACACAACAGCAACGACAACCCCTCACCAATACACTACACACACAACCCACTGTGGACACACACACACACACCACACCACCACAACATCACACAACACACACACTCACTCGTCTCTCTCGTCCTCATCCTCTCCGTGTGGTCGTTCACTCTCCATTCTCTCCTCTCTCATCGGCATCTCACTACACACACCCGGGGCAACACAGCAACAGGAGGCCACACACACACACACACACACCCACACACAGCACACACACACTGTGCATAATATTCACCCACACACAACATGCAGTGCAGGCGCGCTGCGGGGGCAACTCACTTCAAAATTCATACGACACTTGTAAAATACGAGAGGCAGACCCTCACTGGACAAAGAAACTAGTTCTCATAACGTACTATATACGTATTTGTACATTAAATTTTGTAGCAAATGCTGTACACCAATCATCACATGAGTTACAGGGCTAATAGGGGGCTTTTCAATAACTCGCTTAGTAAAAACAAGATCAGAGAAAAAGGCAAGAAGAAGGAAAGAAAGAAAAACCCTTTATGGTTTGTTCGTTGGGTTTTCGAGGGGGGGGTTTAGCCTTCCCGCGGAGGCGAA
>JADBJO010017530.1:25000-27500 GCA_016801955.1 Conus betulinus | reverse complement strand
ACAGTCTCAGGGAAAACGGGGTATCATGACGATACCATGTGATACATTAAACCATGATCTTTTGCGTTAAAGTTTTTATGCCACGAATTCTCTCTCTCAGATCTGACTGTAAACAAACGTAGTCACTAAACTGAAACACATGGCAGCGTTACCGATACCAAACCAAAACACAACTTCAACTTTCTTATCTCCCTTTACCTACAACTTCCGGACCTCCGTTGAAAACGCGCTCAGCTAAGTGAAAACATCTCTTTTGTTCTGTCGTGTTTTGCTAGGGTTTGAAAAAAAGGACGTAAGGGTGGGAGGGAACCTTAGGCGTTGCTGTGCTCTTGTTTTTGTCCTGAATGTTCACTGGGTCTGAAGTCTTCCCTTTTCGACATTTTTTTAATAACCCGCTTTCAGTGCCTGCTTTTTCACATGACTACAAACAAAACACACACTACAGGGTGCAAAACAGCACTTATTTATGAAAAAAAAACCCACATCACAAACAAACAAAAGACACACTGCAGGGTGCAAAGTAGCACTTATTTATGAAAGTAACATCACACACAAAGGCACTGTCGACAGATGTGGTTTGTTCAAGTATCACAAACAACAGGTGTGTGCGCACGCGCGCGCGTGTGCGCCCACGCGCGCACACACACACACACACACACACACACACACACACACACACACACACACACACACACACACACACACACACACACACACACACACACACACAGACACGCACATACACAGACACACACAAACACACATACAGACACACACACACATATGCACGCGCACACACACACATGAGAGATGTATACTCATGTATATGCTTATATATATATATATATTATATATATATATATATATATATATATATATATATAGATATATATATATATATATATAATGACAATGAAATAATAAATTCCAAGGATAAGTACCGAGCACCATTCCAGCAACTTACAGAGCAGCTAGGTGTTGCAATGACTGCAAGAAATATTGAATTATTTGAGTGGGTGAATGGGGAATAAATGAATGCTTCTCAAAATGAACCTTCAGCAAGCTTATAGTCTCCAAAGCGGGAGACCATCTTTATTATTCATTGTAATTTAGTCCCTGCGGATTCATTCCAAGAACTGGCCCTCAGCACTTGTGTCTTAAGAGGCTATCTCTTTTATATATTCTACTTTTCACAAGAAAAATATAGCTTGTTTTGATCTTTCATGATTTTCTTTTGCTTCTTAGGTGGCACCTTTAGTTAGTTTTTGAAAACTCAACAAAACATACTATGGTATTGCACACCAGCCTTTTTCTGGTATAGCATTCTTCTTAAAACCGAAAAGGCAGAGGAGTCAAATTACCACTTTCGCGGTCACTGAGGATGAAACAATCAGGTTTCGAAATACCGGTATCTGACCAGGAGTTATATGTTAGTGAGCTTTCTCCCCATTGGAGATGGTCTCCCCGCTTTGGAGACTATAAGCTTGCTGAAGGTTCATTTTGAGAAGCATTCATTTATTCCCCATTCACCCACTCAAGCACATACTGTTAGTTAGGCAGAATCATCTACCACTGCAGATATGAAGGCTTATCACCCCCTATTTTCTATAATCTGAGACATAAGAGCAAGCTTTGTTTATAATTCTATATATATATATATATATATATATTTACACACACATTTAGGGTGCAAGGAAATGGGGACCCATTCCCAGTGAAAAAATGGAGTGAAGCAGGGATGCGTCTAAAGCTCCCCCCTCTTTTCCATTCTGTTTGCCGCAATGCTGATTGAGGCCTTCCGGGACTGTGACAAGGGAGTCTACATCCAGTTACCTTCAGATGGCAAACTCTTTAACCTTCGACGACTTCAGGCCCAGGCCAAAGTATTTGATGCCTTTCTGGGAGAGTTCCTCTTTGCTGATGACTGTGCACTGGCCGCGCACACTTCCATGAAGACATCCAGTGCACCACTGATCGCTTGCAAGGCCTGCCCACACTTTGGTCTTACAATCAGTCTCGGCAAGACCGAGGCCATGTTCCAGCCTTCACCGTCCGCTGTTGGCAGTGCTCCACCATCACCTGTCGTCATCAACAACCTAGAGGTCAAAACCGTAGACAAGTTCTGCTGTTTGGGCAGCACTGTCAAGCAGCAATGGATCTCTGGATGCAGAAGTGACGTTGCGCATCTCAAAGGCCAGCGCTGCCTGTGGCAGACTCTCAAAGAATCTGTGGCAAGACAATGGCATCAGATCGCGCACAAAGGTTGGTGTGTACAGAGCTGTGGTTCTGAGTGCCCTCCTCTACTGTTGTGAGACGTGGACCACGTACCACCGACACACATCCAACAACTCGAACAGATCCATCAACGATGTTTGTGCAAGAGCTACAGCTTCAAATGGCAACACAGAGAGTCCAGCCTACAGGTCTCGAAGAAGTGTGGCCTATCCAGCATTGAGTGTATACTCATCAAAAACCAGTTCCGATGGACAGGACACGTTGT
>JADBJO010017530.1:15000-22500 GCA_016801955.1 Conus betulinus | reverse complement strand
TCGGAGAGTGCTGGTTGAAATTGCCTGACCAACACTGCAGAGGCCTGTACCTCTCGGGCCTGATTGACGCCGGGATATATTATGAACGTAAGCGCAGGGTACAGTTTGTTTGTTTTCGTCAGTGGGAGGGGGCGGGGGGGGGGGGGGGGGGGATGTTGGAGAGAATTGGTGGGGGGGGGTAGGGGCTTAGCAGACGGTGTCTCGTGTATGCATATCCGAACAGGCACCACTCAACACACCACCAAAGTGGCAGCAGCGCAGTGTCTCCTCCGGTGGGTTGCCTCTCTAACGACTGACACATTGAATATCCCTGTAGATTGCTGGTGCGGTGCTGCCAGGCTGCGGCTGTGGACGGGGGTCGGAATGCGCGGCGTGGGGGCAGTGCCACTGAACGGGCACAGAAGATAAGACACAAAACTAGGCGATGATATAGTTCAGTGAAGCGTGTCCGACACGGAACACTGCAAGAGAGCTTCAAATGCCCCAGAGAGAGCCATTTTGAAAGTTCTCAACGAGTTGGCCGGACAAATCTGTGGACATTCACCATCCACACTCGGACTGTTGTGTCAGACCTCAAAGTCATGACCGCTACGACAACACTCCCCTGCTTCATTACTGGTACTGCCAATCGCCATTACTGGTCAAGTTCAACTCTGTGACTGGTTTGCATTGTTCGTGGTTTGCACTGTGTGGTTTGCATTGTTCGTGGTTTGCACTGTTCGTGGTGTGCATTGTTCGTGGTTTGCACTGTTCGTGGTGTGCATTGTTCGTGGTGTGCACTGTTCGTGGTTTGTACTGTTCGTGGTTTGCATTGTTCATGGTTTGCATGTTCGTGGTTTGCACTGTCCGTGGTGTTCGTGTTCGTGGTTTGCACTGTTCGTGGTGTGCATTGTTCGTGGTTTGCATTGTTCGTGGTTTGTCATTGTGTTCGTGGTTTGCATGTTCGTGTTTGCCGTTGTTTGCATTGTTCGTGGTTTGCATGTTCGTGGTTTGCACTGTTCGTTGTGTTCGTGGTTTGCATTGTTCGTGGTTGCTGTTCGTAGTTTTGCATTGTTCGTGGTGTGCACTGTTTCGTGGTTTTGCATTGTTCGTGGTTTGCGTTCGTGGTTTGCATTTAGTTCGTGGTTTGCATTGTCCGTTGTTTGCATTGTTCGTGGTGTGTTCGTGGTTTGTTTCGTGGTGTGCATTGTTAGTGGTGTTGCATTGTTCGTGGTTTGCATTGTTGGTTTGCGTGGTTTTTGCATTGTTCGTGGTTTGTTCGTGGTTTGCATTGTCGTGGTTTGCTTTGTCCGTTGTTTGTATTTTTCGTGGTGTGCATGTTAGTGGTTTGTATTTCGTGGTTTGTGGTTTGCATGTTCGTGGTTTGTATTGTTCGTGGTTTGCTTTGTTTGCGTTGTTTGTATTTTTCGTGGTGTGCATGTGTCCGTGGTTTGTATTGTTCGTGGTTTGCATGTTCGTGGTTGCATTGTTCGTGGTTTGTTGTTCGTGGTTTGCATTTTGCATTGTTCGTTGTTTGTATTTTTCGTGGTGTGCATTTGGTCGTGTTTTGTTTGTATTGTTTTTTCGTGGTTTGCATTGTTCGTGGTTTTGTCATTGTTCGTGGTGTGCATGTTGTTTGTGTTCGTTTGCATTGTTCGTGGTTTGCATTGTTCCGTTGTTTGTATTTTTTCGTGGTGTGCATGTTAGTGGTTTGTATTCGTTTTGTGGTTTGCATTTCGTTCGTGGTTTGCATTGTTCGTGGTTTGCATTGTTCGTGTGTTTGTTTTTTCGTGGTGTGTTTGCATGTTAGTGGTTTGTATTTTTGTTCGTGGTGTGCATGTTCGTGGTTTGCATTGTTCGTGGTTTGCATTTTCGTGGTTTGCTTTGTCCGTTGTTTGTATTTTTCGTGGTGTGCATGTTAGTGTTGTTTGCATGGTGTGCATTTAGTGGTTTGCATTGTTCGTGGTTTGCATTGTAGTGGTTTGTATTTTTCGTGGTGTGCATGTTAGTGGTTTGTATTTTTCGTGGTGTGCATGTTAGTGTTTGCATTTTTCGTGTGCATGTGTGTTTGTATTTCGTGGTGTGCATGTTAGTGGTTTGTTGTTTTTTTGTGGTGTGCATGTTAGTGGTTGTATTTTTCGTGGTGTGCGTGTTTTGCGTGGTGTGCATGTGTGGTTTGTATTTTTCGTGGTGTGCATGTTGTGTCCGTTGTTTGTATTTTTCGTGGTGTGCATGTTATTTTTCGTGGTTTGCATTGTTCGTGGTTGTTCGTGGTTTGTTGTTCGTTGTTTGTATTTTTCGTGGTGTGCATGTTAGTGGTTTGTATTTTTCGTGGTGTGTGCATGTTAGTGGTTTGTATTTTCGTGGTGTGCATGTTAGTGGTTTGTTAGTGGTTTGTATTTTTTCGTGGTTTGCTTTGTCCGTTTGTTGTATTTTTCGTGGTGTGCATGTTAGTGGTTTGTTTTGCACAGTCCTGAACAAACAATGCAAATGATAAAACAATGGATTTCAAAAGAAACAAAAAAATGAAAAAAAAATTGTGGTCATGGAAGAGGACAGAAAGCTCGGTGTGGGACAAGGCTACACTACAGTGTGAATGATCATAGGACAGACATCTGGACAGGGGTGTGACAAACACCAGGCCACACCTCTGTCCTTAACTGTTCATGTAGTGGGCACTTTTGGAGCACACGCTCCACTGACTGTTCTTCCTGCCCACAAGGACAGATTGGAGAAGGCACCACCTTGAGCTTTCGGCACAAGTGACTGTGAAGTCTGTTGTGCCCAGTGCGGAGCCTCACCAGGACACTTTGTTGCTCTCTGGACAACAGATGATAATCATCCTTGGGTGTCCTGGGAGTTGTGGGAGTCCGGATGATGCTTCGCATCTCGCTGTAGGTGATGCTGTTGTTATACTGCTTCCCTAAAAGACCGTCCCTCACCAGGTGATCAGCCAGCTCGTTGCCTGGTATCCCACAGTGGGCTGGAATTCACTGGAGTACAGAGAGAGCTCTAATGACGAAGTACTACGGTAATCTACAAGAGCTTGAGAAAACGGAACAATTCATCACAAGGGCCGGACTGACCGTGTAGACCATCTTCTTCTTCTTCGTGTTCTTTTTCTTCTTCTTCTTCTTCTTCTTCTTCTTCTTCTTCTTCTTCTTCTTTTCTTCTTCTTCTTCTTCTATCTTCTTCTTCTTCTTCTCTTCTTCTTCAGCGTTCCAGTATCTGGTAGCATGTGAACTCGTTTTACCCTGTTGGATACTCGCACTATACTCGAGACTAAAGTCAGTTCACTCCGACTTCGTTGAGTGCAGAAATTTTGTGGGAAGAGGTTGTGGAAAAAGATAGATAAAAGATATGGTAGACAGAAAGGACAGTAGACGACAGTACAGCAAAGGAGGAGACAGAGTTACTGAGAGCGAAAGGAAAAGGGGACGTTACTAGCGCAGAATGTCCAGAAGGAGGGGGAACTATCTGTACAAAAGAACCCCCCCCCCCCCCCCCACGCCCGGTATCCCCACGGGGGATGTGTAGACCAAGACGTTGGCACAGAAGAAGAATAAAGACAAACACCAGGGGGTATATCAAGGCTAGAGTGTGAATGGTTATTTGACGGACATCTGGGCATGGGATCTGACAAACACTAGGGAGCATCAATGTGGGGAAAACGGAACAATTCAGAAGAGAATGTGACACTCTGGTGTGTGATATCAGTGTGCGTGACCAGAATGTAACAGTCTGGTGTGTGACTCAGTGTGCGTGACCAGAATGTAAGTCTGGTGTGTGATATCAGTGTGCGTGACCAGTCTGGTGTGTGACAGTCAGGTGTGTGTATCTGGTGCGTGACCAGAGTGTAACAGTCTGGTGTGTGATATCAGTGTGCGTGCGTGACCAGAGTGTTAACAGTCTGGTGTGTGATATCAGTGTGCGTGACCAGAGTGTAACAGTATGGTAGTGTGTGATATCAGTGTGCGTGACCAGAGTGTGACAGTGAAAGGTGACGACAGTGTATCAGTGTGAATGACCAGAGTGTAACAGTCTGGTGTGTGTGATATCAGTGTGTGAGTATGTGACCAGAATGTAACAGTCTGGTGTGTGATACCAGAGTGGTGTAAGATGTGACCAGAATGAAAACAGTCTGGTGTGTGATACCAGAGTGTGATGTGACCAGAAATTTAACAGTCTGGTGTATGATATCCAGTGTGGTGTAAGATGTGACCAGAGAATGTGACACTCTGGTGTGTGATATCAGTGTGGTGTAAGATGTGACCAGAATGTAACAGTCTGGTGTGTGATATCAGTGTGGTGTAAGATGTGACCAAAATGTAACAGTCTGGTGTGTGATATCAGTGTGTGTAAGATGTGACCAGAATGTAACAGTCTGGTGTGTGTGATATCAGTGTGGTGTAAGATGTGACCAAAATGTAACAGTCTGGTGTGTGATATCATCAGTGTGTGTGTGTGTGTGTGTGTGTGGTGTGTGACCAGAATGTACAGTCTGGTGTGTGACATCAGTGTGGTGTAAGATGTGACCAAAATGTAACAGTCTGGTGTGTGTGATATCAGTGTGTGTGTGTGTGTGTGTGTGTGACCAGAATGTAACAGTCTGGTGTGTGTGACATCAGTGTGGTGTAAGATGTGACCAGAATGTAACAGTCTGGTGTGTGATATCAGTGTGGTGTAAGATGTGACCAGAATGTAACAGTCTGGTGTGTGACATCAGTGTGTGTGTGTGTGTGTGACCAGAATGTAACAGTCTGGTGTGTGATATCAGTGTGTGTGTGTGTGTGTGTGTGTGTGTGTGTGTGTGGTGTGTGTACCAGTGTGTGTGTGTGTGACCAGAATGTAACAGTCTGGAGTGTGATATCAGTGTGGTGTAATGTTCTGGACGGTTAACACTGTTTTATGAGAGCTTCTGCCATCTCTTGATTAGTGCAGTGCAACATAGAGGTCGTTGGCTGCTCTGCTCCTGCCCGTTGTTGAGGCTGACATGCAGTTTTTGTTGATGTATTTAGACTCCCTTGCCACCACAACAGCGAAGGCGGAATTCTATTCCATTTAGTCTAGGGGCGGCCCGACTTCTTCCTCAGTTAGAACCATGCACGGTCCTGGGCCACACGGTCACATCTTTCTCTGGGAAACAACACGGTGGCGAGGGTTCCAGTCGCCGATGTTCACTGAGATCCCTCCCCTCCCAGCTCCCCCCCCTTCCTGCTCCCCCCCCCCCCCCCCCCCCCCCCCCCCCCCCCCCCCCGCCCCAAGGTGAAGTGCTTCCGCTGGAGCCAACTATGACACTTGTCATAGTGCCCTGCCCACAGTGTCACTACGGCCTTTTTACGTCTGTTGGCGTCAACACAAACAGGTTTGTATGAGGAAAAAAACCAGTCTTTCTTTCTTTCTTTCTGCGTACACAGGCTGATACTCCTGCGGACACCGACTGTATAGACAGGCGGTGGAGTTTTGTGTGTATGACCGCTTCTTTATCCCGCCAACAAGGCAGCCATAGAAAGTTGGTGGTGGGATTTGACGTGTGTGCAAGATGTTCTGCGTGCGTTCACACACGGAACCTCGGTTTATAGTCTCATGGAGGCATGCTAGCTTGCTGCTTTTATCGTTGAGTACGCGCGCGCGCGCGCGCGTGTGTGTGTGTGTGTGTGCGTGCGTGCGTGCGTACGTGAGTGCGTGCGTGCATGGTGTGTGTGAGTGTGTGTGTGTGTGTGTGTGTGTGTGTGTGTGTGTGTGAGAGAGAGAGAGAGAGAGAGAGAGAGAGAGAGAGAGAGAGAGAGAGAGAGTGAGTAAGTATGTGTGTATACACGTGCATGCGCGCGTGCGTGTATGTGTGTGTGTGTGTGTGTGTGTGTGTGTGTGTGTGTGTGTGTGTGTGTGTGTGAGTGTGTGGTGTGTGTGTGTGTGTGTGTGTGTGTGTGTGTGTGTGTGTGTGTGCGTGCGTGCGTCCGTGCGTGTGCGTGTGTGTGTGTGTGTGTTGTGTTGTGTGTGTGTGTGTGTGTGTGTGTGTGTGTGTGAGAGAGAGAGAGAGAGAGAGAGAGAGAGAGAGAGAGAGAGAGAGAGAGAGAGTGTGTGTGCGTGCGTGCGTGCGTGCGTGCGTGCGTACTTGTGTGCGTGTGTGTGTGTGTGTGTGTGTGTGTGTGTGTGTGTGTGTGTGTGTGTGTGTGTGTGTGACAGTAATTAAGCCGGTACGTAAGTAAGTAAGTGAGTAAGTAAGGAAGTAAGTAGGAGAGAGAGAGAGAGAGAGAGAGAGAGAGAGAGAGAGAGAGAGAGAGAGAGAGAGAGAGAGAGAGAGAGAGAGAGACGGACAAGGAAAAAAGACAGAGTACGTTCACCTGTACACCGAATAAGCACCCACACTGTGGAATAACCCAGTGTCATCGCACCTTGCAGAACGCAGTAGAGGTGATTTCCATGCACTGCACGCTATTGCAGATCACGGGTTTAAAAAAAAAAACAAAAAAAAAAAAAAAACCCAGCTTAATATGTCGTTTTTGTCTGTGTGAAGAAAAACAAAAAAAAGCAATAGCAAACACGATCTCCAAGCATCGTGGCACACGTCACACAAAAGTCTGCATATGCATTATTAAGAGACGAAGTGGCGGCAAAACACAGCTGGTAAACACACACACCCTCTCTCTCTCTCTCTTTCTGTACTCGTGCGTTCGTTTATGTGTGATGTGTATGTTCATGCGTTCGTGCGCACGCACGAGTGCGTGCTTGCGCGCGCGCGCGGGGTGTGTGTGTGTGTGTGTGCGTGCGTGCGTGCGCGCGCGCGCGCGTAACAATATCTACGCAACGAAAATAAACGTTTCTGAATGACGTCATCACAACACTTATTCCTTTTCTTTTGAAGTCGAGAAAATATCTATCTATCTGTCTTTATTTCTGTCTATCTGTCTGTCTGTAGTAAATTACGTCACAGTTACTTTTTACATGTTGAAGCAGCAGTTTGCCACAACAATACAATAAATCAGTATTCCTGTCATATATGACGTCTCAAAAATTTACTGATCACATCTGTTAAAACAAAGAGATTCAGGCTTCCTCAAATGCATCAGGTTTTCAAATTAACTGAATAAATGCTACCACACTGTTAAAAAAAGAAGAAGAAAAGGTGGGTGTACTCTCTTACAAAAAGGAAAACAATACTGTGGTTTTTGTAGATTCATTCTCTAACTACTACCCCCCCCCCCCTTTTCGCGCTGCCTCTCTTTCTCCCCCCCCTCCATCTGTCTGTCTGTCAGTCTGTCTGCCTGCCTGCCTGTCTGTCTGTCTGTCTGTCTCTCTCAAGGACTCTCATATTTTAGAAGGGATAGATACATAACAAACAATGGTAGATCGTTGCCATCATCATATAACAACACCACAACAACGATCATCATATTAAGAATAGTAATAATAATGATAATAATGATAAAAAATAATAATAACAATAACGATAATAATAATAATAATAACAACAATAATGATAATAATAATAATAATTTACTACTACTATTACTAAAATAA
>JADBJO010017530.1:2500-10000 GCA_016801955.1 Conus betulinus | reverse complement strand
TCCAAATGTATTTGCTCACTTCTGTTTGGTTTTTTGTATTTTCTTTATCAAATGACTGTTTATGGTTTGCATATCTGGTTTTGAAGTGGTTTTCCGTAATCCCAATATATGTTTCTTTTTCATGTTCTGATGTCACAGTGGCTGGTATACAATATTATTGTAGTGGCATTTGTTGCTTAAGGGCGCTGTTCTTTTTTAGTGCAGTTGCAAGATTTCCTTCTTCACCCGTCTTTGCTGTGTTGGTTTTCATTTTGTTAGATGAATCAATTACATTTTTAAGGTCGGGCATACATGAATATGATAGTTTGATAGTGGTTTTGTTGAATATTTTTGACAGTTTGTGTTCTTTTGGAAACGATGTGTGTTAAGATTAAAAAAAAATCTCTTTCCCAATGTTTGTTTAACTCTTCCGTCATATGGAGGGTTGTACCATGCTTCTTGGTATTCTACTGCTGCGTTATTGAATACTCTTTCATTGCATGATAGGTGAGTGTGTGTGTGTGTGTGTGTGTGTGTGTGTGTGTGTGTGGTGTGTGTTTGAGTGTGTGCGTGCGTGCTGCGTGCGTGAGTGCGCGCCCGCGTGCGAGCATGTGCATGTGCGCGTGTGTGCGTGCGTGCGCGTGTGTGTGTGTGTGTGTGTGTTATGAGGAGAAACTCTAGGTAAGAATTAAACTGTAAAAAAATAAGACATCAAAAGTAAAAAACAAACAACAGTAGAAAATAAGATATGAAACAGCAGTTACAGGATTGAGCCAACTGGGCTTAACATAAGAATTCGTACTTTGCATTTCGAAGCATCCTTTCTAAATTCTGACAAATCGGAATCAAAGTAGGGGCAAAAGTATAAACGTGTGTTGTTGTACAATTATCAATGACGCCGCAAGCACGTAGAATATTCGTGACACATTTTGTTCTAAATGCATTTATTTTTCACCGAAATAATAAGGAAAGAAGTAGTTTACTGTGTCTTAGATATAATCCTATGTTTGTATTACGGTTTACTGGATTTACTGAGGAAGCCCTTTTTAAAAAGATTACTTGCTCGAGAGTTCGTACAACAAAGTATAGAAGAGCCGGGTTTGTGTATTCGGGGGAGAACACTTTCTTTTGTAGTATTCCTCATTTTTTTTTTTCAAAGAGGCTCTTTGGTAAGAGAGAATATCCTTCATGTAAGCTCAAGGGAATACCTGCTCCTCCTCCTCCACAACGTCCTCTTCCACTCCTCTTCCTCCTCCTCTTCCACTCCTTCTCCCCCTCTCCACTACCTCTTCCGCTCCTCCTCCTCTTCCACTCTTCCTCCTTCTCCACTACCTCCTCTTCCACCCCTCATTCTCCTGCACTACGTCCTCTTCCACCCTCCTTCTCCTCCACTACGTCCTGGTTCCAGTCTTCCTCCTCCTCCACTACGTCCTCTTCCACTCTCCTCCTCCTCCACTACCTCCTCTTCACTCCTCCGTCTCCTCCACTACGTCCTCTTCCACTCCTCCTTCTCCTCCACTACCTCCTCTGCACCACATCCTTCTCCTCCACTACGTCTCTTCCACTCCTCCTTCTCCTCCACTAGTCCTCTTCCACTCCTCCTCCTCCTCCACTACGTCCTCTTCCACTCCTCCTTCTCCTGCACTACGTCCTATTCCACACTCCTCCTCTCCCACTACGTCAGTGTTCCAGGTCTCCTCCACTCGTCCTCTTCCAACTCCTCCTTCTCCTGCAGTGACCTCCTCCTGTCCACCTCTACGTTCTCTTCCACTAAGTCCTCTTCCATTCCTCCTTCTCCTGCATTACCTCCTCTTCCACTCCTCCTCCTCCGCACGACCTCCTCTTCCACTCCTCCTTCTCCTGCACTACACCTCCATCCACCCCTCCTTTCTCCTGCACTAACCTCCTCGTCCACCTCTCCTTCTCTGCACTACCTCCTCTTCATCCTCATTCTCATCCACTACGTCCTCTTCCACTCTCCTTCTCCTGCACTACTTCCTCTTCCACTCCTCCTTCTCCTCCACTATGTCCTCTTCCACTCTCCTTCTCCTCCACTATGTCCTTTTCCACTCCTCCTCCTCTTCTTCCACTCCTCCTCATCCGGTACTACGTACTCTTCCACTCCTCTTCCTCCTCCTCGTCACTCTCTCGCTCCTCCTTCTTCACTCCTCCTCCTCATCCTATCTCTCTTCTCGCCTCTTTCTCTTCCACTCCTCTTCCTCTCCACTATGTCCTCTTCCACTCCTCTTGCTCACCACTACGTCCCTCTCCACTCCTCTCCTCCATCCACTATGGTCCTCTTCCACTCCTCTTCATCTCCACTATGTCTCATCTTCCTCTTTCTTCCTCTTCACTCCTCCTCGTCTTCCACTATGCCCTATTCCACTCTCTTCTCCTCACTACGTACTCTTACTTCCTCTCTCCTCTTACAATCCTCTTCTCATCACTACTAGTCCTCTTCTCTTCTCTCCTCTTCCACTCCCCTCGTCCTCCACTTATGTTCCTTTCCACTCCTCATCGTCGTACCTATGTCCTTTCCACTCCTCCCTTCCTCCATACGTCGTCTTCCATCCTCCTCCTCATCCAATAGCTTCTCTTGCACTCCTCCTTCTACTCCTCCACATCCGTTTTCCATCCATGCCTCCTCCTCCTCCTCTCCACTACCTCCTCTCCTCTCCACCTAATGTCCCTCTTCCACTCCTCCTCCTCCTCACTACGTCCTTGCGTTCTCCTCCTACTCCCACTACGTCCTCTCCATCATCCTCTCCTCCTCCTCCTCCCACTACGTCCTATTCCACTCTCACTCCTACCACTCCTCATCCTACGGTCCTCTTCCACTCACGCCTCCTTCCTCCTCCTCACTACGTTCTCTTACACTCCTCAATCCTCCATTACGGTCCTCCTCCACTTCTCCTCCTCTCCCATCATACTCCCTCTTCCACTCACTCTCCTCAACTACGTCCTCTTCCACTCCTCCTCCTCCACTACGTCCTCTTCCACTCCTCCTCCTCCACTACGTCCTCTTCCACTCCTCCTCATCCATTACGTCCTCCCTCCACTCCTCCTCCTCCTCCAATACCTCCTCTTCGCAATCACTCTCCTGAACGTCATCGTTCACTCCTCCTCCTCCACTACGTCCTCTTCTCCACTCCTCCTCCTCCATTTACGTCCTTCTCCACACTCCTCCTCCTCCAACTACCTCCTCTTCCACTCAACTCTACTAAACTACGTACTCTCCACTCTCCTCCTCTACTACGTCCTTTCCAATCCTCCTCCTCCAATTTACGTCCTCCTCCACCTCCTCCTCCTCTCCACTACCTCCTATTCCACTCCACGTCTCCTCAACTACGTCCTCTCCCAAACTACTCCTCCTCCTCTAAATCCTCGTCTACTCTCCTCCTCCTCCACTACGTCCTCCTTCACACTCCTCCTCCTTACTCTACATCCTCTTCTACTCTCCTCCTCAGACATCATCTTCTACTCCTCCTCCTCCTCTCCACTACGTCGTCTTTTCCTTTCCATTTCCATCCTCCTCCGCCAATAAGTGACTGTTGCGACCCAATCATCCTCCCACACTTACGTCGTTTTTACTCCTCTCCACTAAGTCCTACTTCCACTACTCCTCCTCCACTACGTCCTCTTCCACCATCTTCTTCCACTACGTCCTCTTCCACTGTCTCCTCATCTCCTCCATACGTGGTCCTCTTCCACTCCTCCTCCTCCTCCACTACGTCTCTTCCTCCTACCTCCTCCTCCTCCCCTCCTCCACTACGTCCTCTCACCTACTCCTCCTCCTCCTCATCTCAACTACGGTCCTCTTCACTCTCCTCCTCCAGTACGTCCTCCTCCACTCCTCCTGTACTTCCTCCACTACCTCCTCTTCTTCCATCTCTCCTCCACGAACCTCCTCTTCCACTCTCGTCCTCCCACTACGGCCTGCTTCCACTCCCCTCCTCCTACTCCACTACGTTCTCTTCCACGCCTCCTCTCCTACGTCCGCTTCCACTCCTCCAATCCTCCCTCCGCTACGTTCTGCTTTTCACCACCTCCTCCTCCCTTACGTCTCTTTCCACTCCTCCTCATAATTACGTCCTCTTCCCACTCTCCCCTCCTCCACTACAGTCCTCAGTCCACTCACTCCTCCTCAACTTACGTCCTCTTCCACTCCTCCTCCTCTAATACGTAATCTTCACTCCTCTCCTCTCATTAAGTCCTCCTCCACGATCCTCCTCCTCAACTACCTCCGCTTTCCAACCTCCACTTCCTCAACTCTTCTCCACTCATCCTAGACTCTCTTACACTCCTCACCTACTATCCTCATCCTCCTCAACTACGTCCTCTTCCAATCTCCTCCTCTCTCGACATCCTCTGTCTACTCCTCCTCCTCATACATCCTCTTCCCTCATCCCTTCATCCTCAGTCAACTACGTCGTATCCTTCCCTCCTCCTCCAACTACGTCCCTCTTCCACTCCTCCTCCTCCTCCACTAGTCGTTTTCTACCGTCTCCTCTCCACTACGTCCTTTTACACTCCTCCTCCTCCACTACGTCCTCTCCATCCTCACTCCTCACAAGCTACGTCCTCTTCCACTCGTCCTCCTCCACTACGTCCTCTTCTGCACTCCTCCTCTCTCCACTACGTCATCTCCGACTCCTACTCCAATACGTTCCTCTTCCTCTCCACTCTCCTCCTCTCCTCCAACTTTACGGTCTCTTCCACGCCTCCTCCTCCAATACGTCCTCCTTCTTCCACTTCTCCTCCTCCTCTACTCCTCTCCACTACTTTTCCTCCACTACCTCTCTCCCACCATTACTCCTCACTCCACTCATCCTCCTCCTCCTCCCCTATACTCCTCTTCCACCTCCTCCTCCTCCACTACCTCCTCCCTCCACTCCCTCCTCCACTACGTCCTCTTCCACTCCTCCTCCTCCACTCCTCCATACGTCCTCTTCCACTCCTCCTCCTCCCACTACGTCCTTCTTTCCACTCCACTCCTCCTCCTCTCTCCTCCACTACGTTCTCTTCCACTCCTCCTCCTCCTCCACTACGTCCGTCCACTCCTCATCTCTCGTAGTCTCCTCCTCCTCCTCCTCCTCCTCCACTCGTTCCTATTCCTCCTCCTCCTCCTCGTCCTCTCCACTCCTCCTCCTCCTCCACTACCTCCTCTTCCACTTCTCCTACATCCAATTACCTCCTCACTCCTCCTCCTCCTTCACTACCTCCTCTTCCACTCACTCTCCTCAACTACGTCCTCTTCCACTCCTCATCCTCCACTACCTCCTCTTCCAACTCCTCTTCCTCCACTAGGTCCTCTTCCACTCCTCCTCCTCCTCCTCAACTGCCTCCTCTTCAACCTCCTCCTCTCCTTACATCCTCTTCAACTCCTCCTCCTCCTCTACATCCTCTTCAACTCCTCCTCCTCCTTACATCCTCTTCTACTCTCCTCCTCCTCCACTACGTCCTCTTCCACACCTCCTCCTCCTCCTCCACTACGTCCTCTTCCACTCCTCATCCTCCACTACGTCCTCTTCCACACCTCCTCCTCCTCCACTACGTCCTCTTCCACTCTCCTCCTCCACTATGTCCGCTTCCACTCCGCCTCCTCCACTACGGTCCTATTCCACTCCTCCTCCTCCACTACGTCCTCTTCCACACCTCCTCCTCCTCCTCCACTACGTCCTCTTCCACTCTCCTCCTCCAACCTACGTCCTCTTCCAAACCTCCCCTCATCCTCCACTACGTCCTCTTCCACTCTTCCTCCTCCACTATGTCCGCTTCCACTCCTCCTCCTCCACTAGTCCTATCCAAGGAATCCTCCTCTTCCTACTCCTCTATACTCCTCTATCTCGTCTCCTCGTCTTCCTCTCCTCCCTCCTCCTCCACTACCTCCTCTATCTCGTCCTCGTCTTCTCTCCTCCTCCTCACCACTACCTCCTCTATCTCGTCCCTCGTCTTCCTCTCCTCCTCCTCCTCCTCCACTACTCCTCTATCTCGTCTCCTCGTCTTCCTCTCCTCCTCGTCCTCCCTCCACTACCTCCTCTATCTCGTCTCCTCGTCTTCCTCTCCTCCTCCTCCTCCTCCTACCTCTCTCTATCTCGTCTCCTCGTCTTCCTCTCCTCCTCTCCTCCACTACCTCCTCTTCTACTCCTCCTCCTCCACTAGGAAGAGGAAGGGGGCAGGAGCGGAGGGAAATAGAGAAGGGATGGGGGGTGGAGGGGTGGGGATATGAGAGTAGAGAAAGGGAGGGGGGGGGGGGAGCAGGTCTAGTGAGAAGAGCAGCGCGTGGAACACATCAGAAGCACCACGTCGTCACAGCTCCCTGTGACCTCTTTGACCCCTGCCTAATACGTTTGGTACCTGGGGTATTAGTTTACCAGAGGGAAGCACGCAACAGAACGAGAGACAAACCTGGTCTCGCCACTCGTCTCTCGCCATTCGCAATCGTCGTTAGCATGCCAACAGTTGAAAGACAGACTGGGGCCGCGGCTGTGTTCGCCTTCACACCCGGGGTGTCGTGGCAGACAGGTGTACAACCTACCCGGTTATACCAAGAAGTGGCACGGGAACCTTGCGGGATCTGAATGCAGCGAACAGCGTCGGAGAAGAAGAAGAAGAAGAAGAAGAAGAAGAGAAGAAGAAGAAGAAAAAAGAAGAAGAAAAGCAGAAGCAGAAGAAGGGAGGAGGAGGAGGAGGAGGAAGAAGAAGAAGAAAAAGGAGGAGAGGAGGAGGAGGAGGAGGAGGAGGAGGAGGAGGAGGAAAGACAATGACAAGAACGAAAGGGGGGGGGGGGGGTGGGTGGGTGGTGGGGGGGGGGGGGGGGAAAAACAATTGTCAGCATCACAAAAAAGGTGTCACTGCGTGCGGACTAACCAGGTACGTAAAACCTCACCAACCACTGAGGCATTCACACGGGAAGAAAGGGAGTTCAACCAGCCAACCAAACCAACCAACCAACCAACAAAAGCCATTTCCGTTTACTTCGTACCACCCATCTACTTTCATATGGTTCTACATCGTGAAACGTACTTCTTGCAAAAAAAAAGCTGTTGGAGAATCTCTCTCTCTCTCTCTCTCTCTCTCTCTCTCTCTCTCTCTCTCTCTCTCTCTCTCTCTCTCTCAGGGTTAACCAAGTTTAGGTTTGGTGTATCTGACATTGCCGTGCACTCCCAGAGATATAGATACGGCGGAAATGGAGCTGCCATATGTCGCTTACGTAGTTCAGCAATTGAGGATGAAATTAATTTTGTATTTAGCTGTCCGGTGTTAAGTGACCTAAGAAGTAAATTTATTCCATCAAAATTTTATTGTAGACCATCTAGGTTTCGTTAAATATTGCTATTATCAACTAAAAAATGAAAATACAATAAGAAGTTTTGCAATCTATATAAATCATTTCAACGCATTAGAGTGTTTTCTCAATAAGGGCGAGCAGAGTGAACATGTTTGTACATTTTACATTTTTCAGTGATCATTTTGATTTTGATGTTCTTATTGTTGTTTACTTTTCATATATTTGACCCC
>JADBJO010017529.1:25000-37457 GCA_016801955.1 Conus betulinus | reverse complement strand
CTCTCTCTCTAATTAACGGTCCTATCTCCTATCTATCTGTTTCATTGTCCATCATCTATCGGTGTTTCCAAGTCTCCTCCCCCCCCCCCCCCCACCCCCCCGCCCCCCCCCCCCCTGTTGTTTTTGATGAGGGTTCGTATTACCGCCATTGATTATTACTATAAAGCTCACTAGTATACACAAACAAACAAACAACAACCAAACACTAAACCGATTCCCTTTACCAGTGCCCCATGACATAATCTGCGTAAAACCGCTGTCGAAGGACCCTCGTACGACGTCCTATTTTCAGTAGTTAGTACCGTTAGACAGGTATCACTGTGCTGGCTAATCCATATGGGCTACACCACATCTGCTAACCCCGTAAGCCCACAGTGGAAAGGTGTTGGCAGCTGAATTAGTCGAGTAAAATGAATGAATGGATAATGAACGGAACAACGAACGAACGAAACAACAACTAACTAACTAACGACTAACTAACTAACTAACTAACGTAACTAACTAATAACAACTAACTAACTTACTAACGACCGACACGAACGGACCAGAATAATAATAAATTCATAAATAAGTAAACAAATGGAAATAAAATAAATAAATAAATAAGTAATAAAATAAATAAATAATAACGTAATGAATGAATGAATGAATGAAATGAATGAACAAGTAAATAAATGCATGATGAATGAATAATATATGATAAACAAACAGATGATCCGAAACTATTCAGAAACAAGCAGCTCTAAGACGAGACACTGCCCATCTTAATTCAAGTGGTAGGGTAAAGCTACAAGCTGGCAAAACTGTGAAAACGAGAGGAAGAGGGAGGGAGGCGTGGTGTGGTGGAAGAATAGAGGTGGAGGAGGAGGAGGAGGGAAGAGCGGTGTGGTGATAGTGAAGTGGGGGGTGGGGGGTGGGGGGAATGGAGAATGGTGTGTGTATGAGGTGGGGGGTGGGGTGGGGTGGGTGGTGGTGAGTGGTTAGACGTCTGTGACATTTCTTCGCGTTTTCCTTTTTCTTTTTTTTTCTTCTTCTACTTCCTGTCTGCCATTGTCCATCTACTTGCTCTTTCTTTCTTACTTTAAACTTTTTTTCTGCTCCCATCTCCCCCCAACCCCACCCCCCACCCCCCCTCCCCCCCATCCCTGTCTCGCTGCACACGTTCACCTTCTCGCTCTTCATCTCCTTGTGTTCTGATCCCTCAGCCGCATCCTTTTCCCTTTCCATTAGCGATGACCACAGTGTCTTCCCGAGGCGACAGGTCTCTGTCTTCACGCACATGGTGTGAATTGAAAAGGGAAGGGGAAAAGTGGGGGGGGGGGGAGGGGGGGGGAGGGCGACAAGGGAACTCCCCTCATCTGTACCGGATTGGCGGCTGGATTCTAGTGTGGCACGGCTGTAATGTCTGAGAAAGGATGATCTCTATCTCTCTCTTCTCTCTCTACTCCGGCTCCTCATCCTCCCTCCTCTCTCTCTCTCTCTCTCTCCTCCGCTCGCTCTCCTCTCTCTCTCTCTCTCTCTCTTCGGTTAGTTCACAGTTTTTCAGTTGTACAAGCTACGAACAGTGTAATGATGCATTCTATTGTCTCTGTCGTCACCTTATGTTTGACTTCCCTTTCCTTGCTTTCAGTCAAACCTTGCTGGCCAAGGAAAAGCACATCACCCAGCCACCTACCCCCTGGATGCCCCCCCCCCCTCTCCCCCCCTCCCTGCTTTCATCACCACCAGTGACGGGAAAACAGCTACTTTCCTCACCCTCTACTATTCCACAGCTTCTGTGGCCGTTACGTCACTCTCCCTTGTCCTGCTCACCAGTTCACAAGCCAGCAGAACAGAGCGGGGAAGCCAGTTCCAGCCTGACGATCGATATTTGCAGCGATGGATGGATGGATGGTGGTGGTGTGGTGGTGGTGGTGTCATCCCTCAGAAAGAACATGAAGTTCAGAAAGGTTAGCCACAGGCCTGTGTCTGGATGGACCAGTTCAGGGGAGTGGGATTGGGGGGGGGGGGGGGGGGGGGGGGGTTCGAGGATGGCTCGCTTCGTGTGCTGTGAGCCGTGTTGTGAGCAGTTTGTGAAGATCCGGAGGGTTCCACTATTTCTGCAATGATACTTGATTGATACGGGGTGTTGGGATGGAAGAGATTTCTCTGAAGATCTTCTTGGAGGTCTCTCATGCGTGTATGATACTTCGATGATTGCGTGGAGCCGGAAAGGACTTCCATAGTAAACGAAAGCTTAAAACAAATGAAAAAAAAATATATCAGGGAACAAACGGATTTTGTTTACGAATGTTCTGTATAAGACGATGGTTGACACAGTGTTGGCGTTCTGCAATAATTGTGAAAAAAAAATCCCTTTTTTTTTTGCACTTTCAATCATGTCAGTAAACAGAATGAATGATCAAAAACTTCAACAAGAAATGGACAAAACCATACATGTCTTTGGAATGCTGAACAATCACTTTGGCAAATGGTGACACTGCAGAAGACATACCTCACTCATGCGTATAAAGCTGAAATGGAAATGATATCAAAGGAATGCGTTAGGAACATATCAGTCACTTTCTATTAAAATTTCAGATAGTAAAAGAAAAAGAAATGGAAACATACAATCGTCCATAAACTGGTAGTTCCAAAACTGAATCAAACGCGCCTTCTAAACAGTCAATAAAACCACATCATAACCCTTTGTTTTGCTATGAGCATGATTCAGTAATTTCAATATCAAAGAATGCAACATGGTGTTTAATTCTTCCGAAACACAGTTGGTTCTTAAACATGTTTTATTTCCATTAAAATGCAATTACTCTGTTACTTTGTTTTCATTGATTGTGACCATATAAAGACACAGTGAGCGGGGACAATCATCAAAATCCTTCTTATTTCACTTACATATCAGTAGATTATACCAGTTATTCGTTGTTTTTTTTTATTTTCATAAAAAAAACACCTTTGTCAGGGATATTGCTAAATGCAGTTGTGCTTTCTGATGCATTTTTTTCCCCAGTAAATGAGAAGCAGATCATACTAAACTGGAGGTTTTCATTTTTCAAAATCATGTTGGAATGTAAAGATTGTTGGCATTAGAGTTCGGATCACAGTTACTGTCATAATTGTCGTATTTTTTCTTACTGTTTAAAATGCTCTACAAAGTGTTTGACTTGCACACACAAGATTTCTGGCCCCGCAATGATTTTCTTCTTTTATTTTTATTTGTCTGGCACTAGCCTGTCATGTGCTTTCATGTTCCTAAGTTTCGCCTTCAATCCGGTGTTTGGGGAAACATTGAACGAATCGTTACCACTCGTGCTGGAGTCTGAAAAGCAGCCGTTTTATTTTTCAAGCTTCAATGAATGTGTATGTGTGTGTGCCCGTGCATGCATGCATGCGCGCGCGCGCGCGCGCGCGTGTGCGTTGCGTGTGTGTGTGTGTGTGTGGCGCGCGTGTGTGTTCGTGTGTGTGTGTGTGTGTGCTGTGTGTGTGTGTGTGTGTGTGTGTGTGTGTTGTGTGTTGTGGTGTGTACGCGCAGGCGCGCGCACGAGCGTGTGTGTGTGTGTGTGTGTGTGTGTGTGTGTGTGTGTGTGTGTGTGTGTGTGGGTGCCCGTGCGTGCAGCGTCGTGCGTGCATGGGTGTCAATGCGTGGCGCGCGCGCGCGCGCGCGCGCGCGCGCGCGCGGCGCGGTGTGTGTGAGGTGTGCAGTGTGCCGTGCGTGCGTGCGTGTGTGTGCGTGTGTGTTGTGTGGGTGTGTGTGTGTGTGTGGGTGTGTGGTGTGTGTGTGTGACATTACCTTGACGACTCCATCCGGATCACGGTCCTGAACACTCTCCCTGTCCATATTGTACAAAACATACCAAAGACACCCCGGTCTACTTAGCCATCTCTCTCTCTCTCTCTCTCTCTCTCCTCTCTCTCTTTTCACAAAGTAGCAATAATGCTTACACTGCCATCACCCTCCCCTCCCCTCTCCTTTCCTTCCCTTCAAACCCCTCACCCTCTCACTCCTTCCCGCAGTCGTTTGAAGTCGCGGGACAGCCCGACTTTGGAACCAAAGACACGGAGAAAAGTGACGTCACTTTACTGTAGAACTTTTCCTCCTTTTCCGTCCAAACAGATACTTCAGATAAACCATCAACCTCCCTCCATCTCCTGTCCCCCCCCCCCCCCACGGCCTCTCCCCCCCCTCCCCCCCCCCTCCCCCCCCCCCCCCCGACTGTCAAGTCATGCGCGTGGCTTGTGAATGACGCAATCATGTTTAACGGTCTTTGGTATTGGCATGCGTTAATACAGGCGCTTTAAATTCAAACCCCAGTGACTGAGAAAGGCATGTCATACTGGTCCTCCACACTGTAAGTGGTGGGGGATGACTTCTTTAGTGACATGAAGCAAATGGGGATAGGAAACAGAATAAGTGGTTGGCCCTGTAAAAAACGAGACACCCATGGTGAACAATCACTGCTTCCACAGACCAACTGCAGATACAATACAGTGTAGCCACAAAGACAACAGGGGTAAACCAGTGAGAGTGAATGCTTATCTCACCTACTCTATTCTGGTCTAAGGTTCACTGATCTCCCAGAAATGTAAGTTGAAACTATGGTTCTAAATTTCGACACTATGCATTGATTGTATGTATGACATGTAGTTTTTATAGTATAACTTTATGCCAGTGCTTGGTGATATCTATCACAATGATGAATGAGTATTCAACTGGGTAAAAAGCTATTCCCATGCTTGGGTAAGATTCTTCGTTAACAATCTGACCACCATTCTTTGTGTTCAATCTGACCTTCGCCAGTATGCAATTCTGGTCTGTTAAGATGGTAATGAATGATAAATCCTGATAGAAAAAAGCAGTTTGTCTGTACTAGGTGAAAACTGTTGAATTGATTTCTTCAGATCGGTGATTGTTGGAATTCTTTGTAGTGTGTGACTCTAACTCTGGCACCACATGTGTTCTTGGGTTACGTGTTTTCACACGCTACTGCCATTTAATTATAAGAAAAACTGAAGAGTTATTTAACTAAAATGTTTAGCATTGTATTACTGTCTCCTACCTTTGTTAAACTCCACTCAAAATCTGAACAAAAGTGGAGATTGGTAATTATGGCAATATGTTCATGCTGGCCTAATCCTTTGTTGGCTGAGATCTCAACACATTTACTGAAAGCCAGAAGGCAAGTGTATGAAATCGATAAGCAAGATTCTCAGCTACTTAACTACAGACCAGGTTCTGTTTGTTCTAGAACCTGGGTTCCTATCTACCCTGGGCATGCCTGTAGTGAAACAGGCAGCCCAGCACATGATCAGCAGGTCTACATAGAAGTGGATCAGTCACCAACAACCAGAGAGAGATCAACTATCCCTCTGAACATCAGACAAGTTCTGATATTCCAAGTGGAATCCAACTCAACTCATCCACAGCTTTCCTTCTCTTACTAATGAAACAGTGGGAACCAAAACTCTGCCTGCACTGACTGTGTGACATTGATTTGAAGATTCCATTCTTGTATAAACAAGTAAAGTTGATGTGTGAAAAGCGCACGTAACCGGTGTCATTTCTTTGTTGTTAATTCAGTATTGAATGTTTGAACTTATCTCTTATTCTGTCTCTCGGAGCTACAAGTACATCAAAGAGTACAAGCCTAAGGACACTTGTACCTGAGCCACTCTTGAGTAGTTTTAACAGTCCAAATAGAAATAAAATATGTCTTTCAATGACTAGTACCGGAAAGCCGCTCCTTCCATAACTAGTAGAGAGAGAGAGAGAGAGAGAGAGAGAGAGAGAGGAGAGAGAGAGAGAGAGAGAGCGGAGGTGAAATTGTAATACACTCTTAGAAAAAAAAATTCTAAGTCCTTCCACTAGAGGGACACCGACCCACCTCCCAACTCTCGTCATGTTGTGTGTGTGTGTGTGTGTGTGTGTGTGTGTGTGTGTGTGTGCGTGCGTGCGCGCGCGTGTGCATGCGTGCGTGCGTGCATGTGTGCGTGTGTGTGTGTGAAAAAGAAGACGATCCAGTGTTGACAGGTCGGGGCGATTTCTGAACAGCATCATGCATTAAATAATTCAACATACACATTCCGCACATAAAGTCGGAAAGTATGTACACCAGCAAAACAACCGATACCAGAAGCAGAAGTTGCTCACACATACCTTACCCCCAATCCAACTCTACCATAACATATGTGTCAAGAATGTGATCTTTAAAAAGAAAAAAAAGTAACGACAGATAGCCATAAGCGTGCATTTTCATCGTCATCTTAGGACTATTGTTGTGTAGTGTCCTTACAAATCACCTTGTCCCACAACCATTAGTTCGTAAGCAGCCCCAGCAGGCGGAGCAACCACGATGTCGATGCTATCTGGTTCTGTCATCACAACACGTCCGG
Organism: Conus betulinus; assembly: GCA_016801955.1. Classification (NCBI taxonomy): domain Eukaryota; kingdom Metazoa; phylum Mollusca; class Gastropoda; order Neogastropoda; family Conidae; genus Conus; species Conus betulinus. The sequence continues at coordinate 31,070 of JADBJO010017529.1, read as the reverse complement.
GGTAAGCCTTATCAGACCCCATCTCTCTAAGCATACGAGCAGACGCTGTGCATGTTTGAGATAGCATAACCTACTGAATGCTGACACGGCTTTCACGTGTATTTGATCTCCTGTATGCATATAGGCACAGGGTGAGTTGAACTACGGACAGCCCTGTGCACACAGGAAGGCATGAGAGAGCGTAAAGTCACTCTCCGCGCTTCGAAAACTACAGTGTGTTGCCGGTGTAACAGCCCATTCTTACCACCCCTCTGGAACTTACCCCGGGTAAGTCTGGGCTAGCCTGCTTTTACCCCCCGGGTCATTCCAGGACTAGCTGGAACTTACCCCCCCCCCCCCCCCCCCCCACCCCCTAGTTGGAAAACTGACCCCCCCCCCCCCCCCCACGTCATCTACATTGTACAAGGTACACAGGCACTCAGAAGACACTAATTAGCTGTAAAAATAGTTAAAATCTTTTTATATACATTAAAGTGACCAATGGTCAGTGACACTGACCACTGGTTGTCTGCATTGCACAAGGTATACAAACACTCATGAGACACTGATTACCTGTAAAATAGTCGAAATATCTTATTTACGTCATAGTGACCAGTGGTCAGTGGCACTGACCACCAGTCGTCTGCATTGTACAAGGTACACAGGTACTCGGGAGACTATAATTAGCTGTGAATAGTTAAAATCTCCGATTTACGTGTCATAATGACCAGTAGTCAGTGGGCACTGACCACAAGTAATCTACATTGTACAAGGTACACAAGCACTCGGGAAACACTAATTAGTTAAATAGTTAAAATCTCTCCGATTTACGTCATAATGACCAGTGGTCAGTGGCACTGACCACTAGTCATCTGCATTGTACAAGCTAAGGTACACAGGTACTCAAGAGACTAAATAGCTGTAAAATAGTTAAAAGAGGCAAAACCGGGATGAAGCAACAACGGTACTTGGTCACAACGACACGTGGTCACAACGACATTTTGTCACAACTACGCTTGGTCACATTGGCACTTGGTCACATTGGCATGTAGCCGTCTTTCTTTCCCACGCATGCACGGGCGTACTCACACACCCGAATATTGACCCACGCGTGTGTAGCTAGCGCGAGAAATGTTAATACGTATGTTTAGTGAACCAGGGTGTGTGTGTGTGGGGGGGGGGGGGGGGGGGGGGGAGTTGGGGAAGTAGGAGGTCCATCTATTGAGAAGAGTCTAGAACTACACTTTGTCTAAGCCAACTGACTGTATATAGGAAATGGGAGAGGGGGGGTTTAAATACGCAGGCTAACACAGTTTTTTTTTTAAAGGCGGGTGGGTGTGCGTGTTGGGAAAAGGCAGAGGAAAACCCTGAACAACCCTCTCTTGTTTGAAGGGTGGGGTGGGGTGGAAGAAGATTCCAATAGTCCTAGACTGACCCTTTGGAAGGGGGGGAGGGGGGTAAATCCAGGCTAGCCCAAACTTACCCCCACGGGGGTAAGTTCCAACTGGGGGGGGGGGGGGGGGGTAAGTTTCTAGCTAGTCCTAGAATGACCCCCGGGGGTACAAGTAGGCTAGCCCAGACTTACCCTGGGGTAAGTTCCAGAGGGGGGTAAAAACGGGATGTTACACCGGGATTCAAACCTGTGAACCTTGCACTGAGTGTGCGGTGTTCTTCTTACGTCCGTCCGTCAGATTTATTAGCCGTCGTCAGAAACAGTTCCTTTCAGTGAAGATAGACCTGAGGGTGGCCCCCGAAGAGTGCCGCTCACTCAAGTTGGCTCCATTATTAAAGCGATAATTGTCGTCGACTCAGCAGGCGGGTGCTGTGGATGGTGACTGGGGTATGTTGCATAAAAATAATCGTCACTGAACACTACCGAAGTGATTCGGAAGCAGTGCGGTGTCTCCCCTGGTTGGTTGCTTTTATAAACGACTTGATTTTGTTTGCTCCATATGGACTGCGGTTTAGAGGGCTACATCAGCAACAACATACCACCAACAACAACAACAAAAAAAGAAAAAAAAAAAAAAAAAAAAAGAAGAAGAAGAAAAAAAAAAAGGAAAAAAGCAGGATCTGGATCTGTGGGTGTATCAGAAATGAGAGTGAGTATGGGTGGGTGGAACCGGAACCGGAAGTACTACCACTGAAGAAGCACAGAAAGAGGAGACCAAAAAGCAACAACAACAACAACGAAAAGCGAACAAACAAACCAACAGCATGACAAAGCAGAATGGAATCATTCCGTGACAGGAAACCCTGCCGACAGCACTGATTCAATCTAAAACGAAGCCGCTTTGCATTACCAGGCTTACCCGATTCCTGATAGAAACCACCAGCAGAAATCCAGAGAAATTCGATTTCATGACCAAGGTCACTCTCCTACTGAAACGTCCGATAACTCTGAGCTGATCGAAAACAACTACTGTTGCCAGGGGATTTTGGAGAGAAAAAAAAAGAGGGGCAGGGGAGAAGAAGAAGAAGAAGAAGAAGAAGAGAAGAAGAAACAGAACAAGAACAAGAAGAAGAAGAAGACGAAGAGAAAAAGAAGAACAAGAAGAAGAACAAGAAGAAAAACAGCTCAGCTGGAAATGTCAACAGCCGTCATTATTCCTGACGAGCCCCACATTCCCATCTCTCTGGGGTTATCTATACTGACAGATTCCTCTCTCTCTCTCTCTCTCTCTCTCTCTCTCTCTCTCTCTCTGTTTATCATATTGATTTTGACACCAGAGAGAAAACCCAAACCCCAGAGAGAGGAGGAGAGAGAGAGAGAGAGAGAGAGAGAGAGAGAGAGCATTGACAAGTATTATTTGTCTATGTTTTCTCGAAATTAAAAACATCGCAACGAAATGGATGTCTGAAGTATTCGTTGACAAAATGTAGCATCTGTTTACTGCCCATATTTTCTCGAAATTAAAAAAAAAAAAAGTTAACGTAATGGTCTGTCTGAAGCATGTTGTTCTAATCTTCTTTCGATGAGACTGCGTGAGATAATTCATTTTATCAATCACATTAATATTCATTTTACGAGGTTTACAGTCAGAAAATGATATAAGAAAAGACACTCAAGAAGATTATGTAAGCATCACTTTGCTTAACATCCTGTACATATGATAGTACTATCTATCTATCTATCTATCTATCTATCTATCTATCTGTCTATCTATCTATCCGTCTCTCTCTATCTCTCTATCTATCTATCTCTCTATCGACATATCGATCGATCGATCTATCTATCTATCTGTCTATCTATCTGTCTATCTGTCTATCTATCTATCTATCTATCTATCTATCTATCTATCTCTCTCTATCTATCTATCTATCTGTTTTGTTTGTCTGCCTCTCTGCCTGCCTGTCTGTCTCTTGCTCCGTCCGTCCCTCCGTCCGTCCATCCATCCCATCTGTTTTTTTATCTTTCTCTATATCTTTATCTGGTGCTTTATCTCCCCAGACTGATCTGAAACAAGAGGAATGGATCTCGCAGACGGGGGAAAAAAAAAAAAAAAAAAAAAAAAAAACTATTTAAAATCCGTCCAAACCTAAAAGAGTTTTTTTTTTTAACCATGTTCCCGAGGCACGCGTAAAGAAGAAACAGTTTTGTGCCGATTGCACACAGGCCACTCGTTTTACACCCATTCTGATCTTTTAAAAGGTGAAGAAGCTCCGTGGTGCATTCCATGTCATGTGCCACTCACAGTGAAACTATCCTTTCAGAGTGTTGGGATTTGCATGATGTGATATATACACATTTTACAGCAGACACTCCATGAAAACCTTGTTCAAAGATGTCCCACCTGATGTGATCTTCCAATTCTGAAGGAGAGTAACATTTTTCGTCTGATCTAAGATTTGTGGAAGGAAAATCTTTTCTCAAAATTTCCGGTGTGTGTTTTTTGGAAGGTGTGTTTTAAAGAGGGTTGTGTAAACGAGTTTTTTTTTTTTTTTTTTTTTAGGGGGGGGGGGGGGGGGGGGGGGGCCGGGGGGGGGGGGGGGCGGGGGTTAATTAAATTCAACGCATTGACAGCCCTGATATGGCCCTTTGCGGTCGGCTGGGCTATAAGCATATTACCATTACCATATCACTTTATCAGTCTCTCTCCCTATCTATCTGCCCATCTAACCGTCTAACTATCGATCTATGTATGTATAGATGCTGCCTTTCTGTTCGTGGATTGTGCACCCGAAAATTGTTACATTTTGTAGCGGAAAACGGCCGCCTCGTTTACATGGGATTTGTCCACACTGAACACCGGGTGGAACTCTTTTCAGTGTGTTAGGGTATCAGTGAGGGTCAGCCTCACGCTTCACGACCAGCTCATGTTTATTTAGATCTCTCTCTCTCTCTCTCTCTCTCTCGCTCTCTCTCTCGCGCTATTTCTCTCTCTCTCTCTCTCTCTCTCTCTCTCTCTCTCTCTCCTCTCTCTCTTTTATTCGTCAGCTTCAACCTTTCCCTGAGAACCTTGGGTGCCTACGAGAAAAATCGGGCTGACTTCTTGGCTGTGCAAAACATCGATCCGGTTTGCAAGCCCTGGGAGCCTGCTGAATCAGAATACGTCGTAGTTCGGAAGAATCAGAGAAAATACGCCCGGCAGTGTTGCATGTAAGCGGCACACGTGTCGCTTTGATGTGTACGCATGCACGCAGACGCGGGACGCACGCGCGCGCGCGCGCGCGCGCGAGCACACCACCACACACACACACACACACACACACACACACACACACACACACACACACACACACACACACACACACACACACACACACGTACACACACACACGCACGCATGCGCACACACAACATACACACACACACACGCACAGACATACATACATATATACATACATACATACATACACACAGAGAGAGTACTTAAGTACACGCATAAACGAATGAGTGCAAGTAGTAGTAGTAGTAGTAGTAGTAGTAGTAGTAGCAGCAGCAGCAGCAGCAGTAGAGTGGTAGCAGAAGTAGTAGTAGTAGTAGTAGCAGTAGCAGCAGCAGCACAGCAACCACCAGCAGCAGTAGCAGCAGCAGCAGTAGTAGTAGTAGTAGTAGCAGTAGTAATAGTAGTAGTAGTAGTAGCAGTGGTAGTAGCAGCAGTTGTAGTAGTCGTAGAAAAAGCAACGGTAATAATAAGAGCAGCATTGGCAGTGCTAAACTGCACCACCCGTAGCAGACACATTATGTTATTATTACTGTCATCATCATCATCATCATCATCATCATCACCATCATCATCATCATCATCATCGTCATCATGATCTTCTTCTTCTTCTTCTTCTTCTTCTTCTTAGTTCTTCTTCTTCTTCTTCTCTTCTTCTTCTCTTCTTCTTCTTCCAGCAGTGGTAGTGTGTAAAGTAGCCTTCTCTCGATTGGATTGTGTGAGAGAGAGAGGAGTAGGGGGGGGGGGGGGAGGGAGAGTAGAGAGAGAGAGAGAGAGAGAGAGAGAGAGAGAGAGAGAGAGAGAGAGAGATTAAAGATTTTAAGCATGAAATCGTTATATTGATGTTATTTTGTAAGTTTGATGTTACCTTTGTCTTTTTTTCCCCCATTTGTAGTTGTTGTTGGGCAGAATTGTAAAAAAGGCCTTCAATGAGCCTAATTCTCAACCCCATTAAAGATTCATTCATTCATTCATTCTTCTTCTTCTTCACCAGCACAGTTACAGGTCTTATTGTCGTTATTTTAACAGCCCACGACCAAAGAAAACTGATGGCAAAGTTCAAGATTAGAGAACCGAGGTACCATGTTCTGTGAGACGGGACTTCTGAATACTTCTTTTCGTGATGCATACAATGACACATGCCTTAAGTTAAAATGAATTATCTCCCATACCGGTGTCATTACAGATGAAAACGAGGCTGAAATACCCCCCCTCTGCGACGGCAATGCACAGTGCTGCATCAATCAGTAGCATTTCCTAACGAAGATGCATTTCTTCAAGTCATAAGCAGTATTCGTTCTTCCTTTTATATATATATACGCAAAAGTATCGAAGGCAAACCTCGAGTGGCTGGGAAAAGGAGTTCTGCTGAGAAATTATCCGTATATGAAGAAGAAATTATCGTTTAAAAAAAAATCAGCACA
>JADBJO010017529.1:20000-22500 GCA_016801955.1 Conus betulinus | reverse complement strand
ATGCTTTCTTAATAAAGGAGTGGCAACCAATTGACAGACAAACACGATATGCTGCTCAGTCTCAAGACGATCACAAAAATTGGACAGTCCCTTTGATTTCTGAGAATATCTGTTTGTTCTCTATGACATGACACACACCAAGCCTGGCTCTGGTCAATCTTTTTGTTTTTTTCTGAATTTGGTGACAGTGATGCGTGATGGCGCGCTGAGTTATTTCTCCGGCTCCAGTAGTGAGTTTCAAAACGAAGTGACCGAGGGCGGGAACATGAAGCAACATTTAGAAAGAGAGGGGGTTGCTAACCACCACCAAGGACATAGACAAACAAAGTTCAGGACAAAACACAATGCATTTCGACCTCTTGGGTCTTCTTCAGGCAAAAACAAAAATTTTGATAACATTGAGGACAGTGAAAATGAAAAACAAGAAACCCCTTACCTTCTCATATTCGGCGCAAGATCAAAATGTTTACAAACCTAGAAGTGATTTAAATGTACAACATGTCGCAAAGCGATCTCTTGAACGCAGTTTGGCATTCCAGTCTTGGCTTGAAGATTTTTCAAACATACGTTTTCGTTTGCCACCCCACCAGTCTCCCACACCCCACAAGAACCCGAGCAAACCCTTACAGCGTGTTATGGACAGAGCCCAGTTGTGCAGCTGGCTTTGTTCACTGTCATCTGAAGACATTTTGTTTCGGATCATTTCATACGCTTGTTTAGGAAGTCTTGGAATTGGCATGTTTTGTAGGCAAAAGCCGTACTGATTACACGCAAAAGGTCCCGCTGTTTCACCATAGATCATAGAATTGAGGGTCTTCGGACTGAGGTTAAAGAGACGTTACATGAAAATAACAATAGGAATCCAGTTATTTCAGCCCCATGCAAACTCCATAGTTCTGAAACATACAACAGCATTGGTTTCACTTGAGCATCAAATGATTTGAAAATATCGACATGTCCATACTAACCAGCACCCACATGGTCTTCCTAATCTTCCATTATTTTCTCCTCAGCATGTCGGCAGTATTCTTCTTAACCGATGTTAAAGGACACTTGAGCAGTTTAAATTTAACCCCAAAATATCCATAGCTATTGACAATGGCAATATCCTGGCCTTTAAAGTTTCCATTTTTCGTTCTTCGATAGATGGTCGCCCTTTCGAAATGCCACTATTTTCTTTTTTTTTTTTTTTTTTTTTTTTTTTTTGCTTTATTTTATCTATTGCTTTATTTTTATTTGTTTATTTTTTTATTCATTTATGTTTTTGTTTTTCAAATGTACTGTCAAACCTAGTCTATCTGGAGCAGTGTTAAGTGGTCTAACTGATTCCGTTGTCCACCTGAAGGCAGAGATAGTAAAACAATGTCATCTGCAAAAAAGAAGGGGGAATGTTTTCCCGGAGACCGGGGATAAACTGGATCCCCTGCCTTCCACCACTGTTCACAGCATCAGCGACCTCAGCGATCAGTAAAAAAAAAAAAAGATCAGTGGTGACAGCAAACAGCCTTGTTTCACACCAGATGGGCAGTCACAGAAGTCTGACAGTTCGGAACCCCGGCGGACACAGCTTCTTACTGCGTTGTACGTGCCTCTGAGCATACAAATCGCTTTTGATGATGTGTGTAATCTCTGGAGAACGTTCCAAATCTTACTTCTATCAACTATATCAAACGCCTTTTGATAGTCTATCAAAACAACCCAAAATTTGCTCCAGAGAGAGAGAGAGAGAGAGAGAGAGAGAGCGAGAGAGAGAGAGAGAGAGAGAGAAAGAGAGGGGGTGGGGTGGGAGGGGGCTGGTGGCGGTGGTGATGGTGGTGTTCAATTATGAAAGGAAACGTCGAGGACAGCCCTGTCATGAATTCTACGACCAGACCAGAACTTCATAGTTTCGCTTTTACCACTCCCATCCTCATTGATCGATCACCAGAAAAGAACCTTCGATTCTCTGGCTGCACATGTCCTCCTAATGACCCATGCTGAGTTCATTATCAAAGCAGCCAATATCCGCAACATCACCAGACTTGTCCTTAGATGTGTTCGTGACGACATCCGGAAGGACGTCGAGCCTGCCCATGTTGGATCCCAGACTAGACAGGTGTTGACCTCTGTACATGATTCATGAGGTGGACTACAGGGCATGTTGTATCAGAGCAGGTGCGTTTTTTTTGAACACCACTTCTTCGATTCAGCAGTGCAGTGTATCCTCTGGTGCATTGCCCTACGACGACTTGGTACTGTGGCTACCTGTAGATTTGAATATAGGGTTTGCAACAATAGAACTGGATGCAGCTGCGTGCCGTGCGCCCCGTGAAAAAAAAAAAAAAAAAAAAAGAGAGAGAGAGAGAGAGAGAGAGAGAGAGAGAGAGAGAGAGAGAGAGAGAGAGAGAGAGAGAGAGAGAGAGAAAATAAAAGAGAAAGAGGTTTTTTGAATGAAAGCTCACCTTTACAGTGTGTTTGTTCCTGATTGGTCGATTTTTTTTTTTTTTGAAGTAGTGATTTG